>SKCR01036185.1:0-80985 GCA_019454045.1 Zanthoxylum bungeanum
AAACGAACGTCGGAAGGGAAGAGTCAGAAATTGACACCTTGTTGGATTTAATTCGTTTGCTTAGCTTCGGGTTGCTCGTTAAGCCTCTATTTTAAATTTATCCTTAGACCAAAACCCCCACAAGTCACACACTAAGCCAACCAAAACAAACCAAATACACGCCCAAAGCCTTTAACCCCACGCCCACCTCCTTCCAAAATAACAAAATCACACATTAAACACATGCTAAAATAAAGAAAAATCACCTTCCCAAACTAAATAAAATCAAATCAAATTAGATCAAATTACCTTCCTAAACTGAAGAGATCATTTCCTTATGATACACAAACTAAATATCCCCCATAATTACACAATATTCTTTCCTATTCACATAAAGACAACCCCAACCCTTGCCTATAAAAAGAAGCCTAAACCCAACTCTTGGAGACCCTAGCTCTTTCACCACAGCTCACTCACGGCAAACAAAAAACTAGAGCTCACTTCTCACTCCTCACAACTCTCCATCTCTCTCTCATGCTTCCCTCTCTCTCACGTCCCTAAGCAACCAAAACAAAAAAGCCTGCCACCCAACCCATTAACAACAACGCAACCCGTCTCTCCTCTCATGCAGCACCCCCACATAGCCTCAAGCAAGCCAAGTCACTCACAGCAAAAACACTAAGCCCAACCTACGCCAGCCACCAAAAACCCTAGCAACTAGCAGCCCATTCATCACAGCCTCACACACACACTCACTCAACACACAGCCTCACACACACTCACTCATCACAGCCTCACGCAACTAGCAGCCCACTCATCACAACCTCAAGCACACACTCACTCAACACACAGGCTCACTCACACACTCACTCATCACAGCCTCACGCACACACTTGTTGGAAAATGCTTATGAGTAAGCATTTTGAGGCACAATTTTAAGCATGATCCACTTCGTGTTAGTGGATGTTATTGAATGATTCGGTTACTCCTCCGTGAGTAGTTCGAAATGGTATATTCATATGCTTAAATTGGTGCTTGGGTGAATGAGAAATTGTTACTCAAAGTTCACCCATTGGTGTTGGAAAATAAAGAGAAATGTGCTTGTCCCAAATGGGAAAGCTATTAGAGAGAAAATGTCTTTATATATGATTTCTCATATGTAGATGGGTAAGAGTTATAAGGATAGAGGCTCTCTCTACGTGCGTGCGCAGAGGGGTGCAAATCAAAATCCGAACAAGCTTGGCTCGTGTGCACTCGCGCGTCCTGCGTACACGAATGCCGGACCAAATTATACGGGCCGGCCCAGCCAATTTTTGCAAGTCTCTTTATTTTTCCAAGCCTTTTGAAGTTCCATAACAGTTAATTTAATTCTATTAAATTAATTTGGGGTTTACAAGTAAATGGAAGGTCTCCCACTCATGTGATTAATTGGCATGTTTATTTTTCTTTTATAAAAGGAAGTAATGCTTTCGTTTTTGAGAGCTAGGACATACAACACACACATAAGCTTTCTTTGTTTTCGTTTTCTTATTTTTTGAATAGTTCAAGCATTTTTGTGGTTCGTTGGAATCGAGTTTGGTGGTGCCCATACTGTTCATTTTCCGTTGTATCATGGGAAACAATCGTCTCACGTTCTACTGCACCATCGGTAGGGGACGAATTTGTTTTAAGGATATTGTTGTTATCAACAAGCCTTGGAATAGTGAAGCTCTGGGTCTGATCTTCTTTGCTAGTTCATTTCCGATTTGGTTATTGGAACATCAGTGGCTGATTTCAGGGTCCGCTCACAGGGTCTGCCTCCGCTCTCAGGGTTTGCCTCTACTCTCAGTGTCTGCCTCTACTCTCAGGGTCTGCCTCTGCTCTCAGGGTTTGCCTCTGCTCTCAGCATCTGCCTCTGATCTCAGCAACTGCCTCTGCTCTCAGGGTCTTCTTTGTGGGTCTGACATGAGGGTCTGATTTCAGGGTCTGCCGGGCTGAAATTAAGCCTAATTCGGATTTCCTTGTAACTACCGAAATATTTGTAATATTTTTTACTACAGTCTTAAAATAAATTCGACTATGTGGATATGGAAATCAGTCCAAACACAGTAGATCCGAATATGGCAGCCTCTTCGGTTGGCCAGAATATTGTGGAGCCCCCGTGGCAAAAATAAAGAAGATCAAGGACGAATAATTGTGACAAAATGGGTCACAAGTCTTCTGAGTGCAGACTGCCGAAGAAGAAAAAGAAACAATAGGCTAATGTGCTGGAAAATATGACTCAAGATTTTTCAGACATTAACCTTTCTGTTGTGGTTTCTGAGGTGAATCTGGTGGGTTCTAACCCAAGAGAGTGGTGGATTGATACTGGTGCCACTCGACATGTGTGCTCGGAAAAAAGCATGTTTTCTTCATTTGAGCCTGCTGGTAATGGGGAAAAAATATACATGGGAAATTCAGCAACATCTGAGATTGAAGGTCAAGGAAAAGTGATTCTGAAGATGAACTCTGGGAAAGAGTTGACTTTGAACAATGTTCTGTATGTACCTGAAATACGGAAGAATCTTGTGTCTGGATCGCTTCTGAACAAGCATGGGTTCCGGATGGTGTTCGAGTCTGATAAAGTAGTTTTGACTAAAAATGGGATGTATGTGGGTAAAGGGTATGTAACTGATGGGATTTTTAAGCTCAATGTAATGGTTGTTAAACCCAAGAATATCAATAAAGCTAGTTCTTCTGCTATATTGTTGAGTACTTTAATCTATGGCATGGTAGATTAGGCCATGTTAATTTTAATTCATTGCGGAAATTAATTAACATGAATCACATTCCCATTTTAAAATTGATAACAAACATAAGTGTGATACTTGTGTTGAGGCAAAACTACAAGATCATCTTTTCATAGTATTGAAAGAAACTCTGAACCACTTGATCTAATTCATACCGATGTATGTGATTTTAATTCAATATAATCGATAGGCGGTAATAAATATTTTATTACCTTTATTGATGATTGCACAAGATTTTGCTATGTGTATTTGATGAAAAGCAAGGACGAAGCTATATAGAAATTTTTTCTCTATAAGAATGAAGTTGAGAACCAACTGAATAAAAGAATTAAGGAGTTAAGAAGTGATCGTGGTGGTGAGTATGTTTTTCCTTTTGAATCACTTTGTTAACAAAATGGAATCATACATCAAACCACAGCTCCTTATTCACCTCAATCCAATGGGATTGCGGAACAGAAGAATCATACCTTGAAATAGATGATGAACGCTATGTTAATCAGCTCTGGCTTACCTCAGAATATGTGGGGAGAAGCTGTTTTATCAGCTAATTACCTTTTAAATAAGTTACCACAAAAAGAAGCAGGGAAAACTCATTATGAAATGTGGAAAGAAAGAGTACCTTCCTATAAATTCCTACGAGTGTGGGGGTGTCTTGCCAAAGTAGTCATTCCTCCACCTAAGAAGGTGAATACAGGACCAAAAACTGTTGATTGTATTTTCATAGGATATGCACATAACAGTAATGCTTATCGATTTCTTGTGCATGAATCTAATGTATCAGATATTCACAAGAATACCATAATGGAGTCGAGGAATGCATCCTTTTTCGAATACGTTTTTCCCTGTAAAACTAATTCGAATTCAAATGTGCACAAACAGGCACATGAGACTATCAGTTGTTGAACCAAGACGTAGCAAAAGAGCTAGAACGGAAAAATCATTTGGTCCAGATTTTCTGACATTTTTGCTAGAGAATGATCCTCAAAGCTATAAAGAAGCTGTAAGGTCAGCTGATAGTGCTTTATGGAAAGATGCCATCAATAGTGAAATTGAATCCATCTTACAAAATCACACCTGGGAGTTAGTGAATCTTCCTCCAGGATGTAAACCTTTAGGGTCCAAGTGGATTTTCAAAAAGAAAATGAAGGCAGCTGGATCAATTGACAAGTACAAAGCAAGACTTGTAATTAAAGGTTACAGACAACGCGAAGGTCTTGATTACTTTGATACTTATTCTCCTGTAACGAGAATAAATTCAATAAGGATTATACTAGCGATTACAGCTTTGCGCAATCTTGAGGTACATCAGATAGATGTGAAAACAGCCTTTCTGAATGGAGATTTAGATGAAGAAATCTACATGGAACAACCTGAAGGCTTTATAGCTCCAGGACAAGAAAAGAAAGTCTGTAAGTTAGTAAAATCCTTGTATGGATTAAAACAAGCTCCGAAACAATGGCATAAAAAGTTTGACGACATCATGTTGTCAAATGGTTTCAAAATCAATGAATGTGATAAATACATTTATGTCAGAGAGACAGAAGTTGGCTATGCATTTTATGTCTCTACGTTGATGACATACTGATTGTCGGGAGTAATGTTAAAATGGTGAAATCTACCAAGAATATGCTGAAATCCAAGTTTGACATGAAAGACATGGGTCTAGCAGATGTCATTCTGGGAATAAAGATCTCAAGAAGTCCAGATGGACTTATTCTTGATCAGTCGCACTATGTGGACAAGATTCTTGGTAAATTCAACAATGATGATTTTGATGTGGCTAGAACTCCTTTAGATGTGAGTTTACATCTATCAAAGAATAGAGGAGAGAGTATATCTCAAGTAGAATACTCTAGAGTTATCGGGAGTTTGATGTATCTATCGAGTTATACAAGGCCTGATATAGCCTGTGCAGTAAACAAGCTCAGCAGATATACGAGTAATCCATGGGTTGATCACTGGAAAGCAATAGTGAGAGTACTCAGGTACCTACGTTTTACTCGTAATTATGCATTGCACTATCATAGATATCCAGCTGTAGTCGAATGATACAATGATGCTAATTGGATATCTGACATGAAAGACTCAAAGTCTACCAGTGGCTATGTGTTTACAATAGTAGGTGCAACTATATCATGGAAATCCTCCAAACAGACTGTGATAGCCAGATCTACAATGGAATCAGAATTCATTGCATTAGATAAGTGTGCTGAAGAAGCTGAATGGCTTCGAAATTTTCTAGAGGATATTCCAAGTTGGCCTAAGCCAGTGCCAGCAATTTGCATTCATTGCGATAGTCAATCTGTAATTGGAAGGCACATAACAATATGTATAATGGTAAGTCTAGACATATTCGTCGTAGACACAATACCGTTAGACAATTACTCTCTACTGAATTTATTTCGATTGACTATGTAAAGTCAAAAGATAATATTATGGATCCGCTAACCAAAGGGTTAAACAGAGAGTTAGTTGTGAAATCATCGAGGGGAATGAGACTAAAGCCCATTATATAAATGTTTATTACGAAGGAAAACCCAACCTTGTTGTTTGGAGATCCCAAGATCTAGGTTCAATGGGACAACCTACTCGTAAAAGACATAATTGGTTCACTGTGGGGGGTTACCCTCTAGTCCATTCCTATGGCTAAATGAAACAGTGATACTCGTATGGATAGAGGTTAAGTAAAGGCTTTTAATGATTCTTATGCGTCGGGAATCCGAGCAGAGTATTACGAGATACTCTTAAATAAGAAATCACTTATGTAAGAGAGAAGTGGGGCCACTTCAAAGGGAATTGTACGGGGCACAATTCTTAGAAACTCTTGCAGAACCAGGTTGATGTTCATGGCCAAAATGAACATAAAAATGAGAACTCTGGTGTGTTAGGTAAAATATCTGTGTGATATATGTTCTCCATTTACATGAACGGCAGTAAAGTTCAATGACATCGCGTCCACTGTCAGCCAGTAAATGAGATATATTTTCACAAGGGAAGGTTCAAAGGATGAGGCCTACCTATCCTATGCAGGTGTTGAACCGTTGAACTCTTCTAGGTCAAAAATAAAATGTTTTACAAAATATATATATTTGCCGTTTTTCGCCAATTTCATTCATGTGGGGGATTGGTTGAAAATGCTTATGAGTAAGCATTTTGAGGCACAATTTTAAGCATGATCCACTTAATGTTAGTGGATGTTATTGAATGATTCGGATACTCCTCCGTGAGTAGTTCGAAATGGTATATTCATATGCTTAAATTGGTGCTTGGGTGAATGAGAAATTGTTGCTCAAAGTTCACCCATTGGTGTTGGAAAATGAAGAGAAATGTGCTTGTCCCACATGGGAAAGCTATTAGAGAGAAAATATCTTTATATATGATTGCTCATATATAGATGGGTAAGAGTTATAAGGATAGAGGCTCTCTCTACGTGCGCGTGCAGGGGGTGCAAATCAAAATCCGAACAAGCTTGGCTCGTGTGCACCCGAGCGTCCTGCATACACGAATGCAGGACCAAATTGTGTGGGCCCGGCCCAGCAAATTTTTGCAAGTCTCTTTATTTTTCCAAGCCTTTTGAAGTTCCATAACAGTTAATTTAATTCTATTAAATTAATTTGGGGGTTACAAGTAAATGGAAGGTCTCCCACTCATGTGATTAATTGGCATGTTTATTTTTCTTTTATAAAGGAAGTGGTGCTTTCGTTTTTGAGAGCTAGGACATACAACACACACAGAAGCTTTCTTTGTTTTCGTTTTCTTATTTTTGGAAGAGTTCAAGCATTTTTGTGGTTCGTTGGAAATGAGTTTGGTGGTGCCCTTACTTGTTCGTTTTCCGTTGTATCCTGGGAAATAATCGTCTCACATTCTACTGCACCATCGGTAGGGGACGAATTTGTTTTAAGGATATTGTTGACATCAACAAGCCTCAGAACAGTGAAGCTCTGGGTCTGATCTTCTTTGCTGGTTCTTTTCCGATTTGATTATTGGAACGTCGGTGGCTGATTTCAGGGTCCACTCACAGGGTGTGCCTCCGCTCTCAGGGTCTGCCTCTGCTCTCAGCGTCTGCCTCCACTCTCAGTGTCTGCCTCCGCTCTTAGGGTCTGCCTCTTCTCTCAGGGTCTTCCTCTGCTCTCAGCGTCTGCCTCTACTCTCAGCGTTTGCCTCTGCGCTCAGCGTCTGCCTCTGCTCTCAGGGTCTGCTATGTGGGTCTGACGTGAGGGTCTGATTTCAGGGTCTGTTGGGCTGAAATTAAGCCTAATTCAGATTTCCTTGTAACTACCGAAATATTTGTAATATTTTTTACTACAACACTCATTCAACACACAGCCTCACGTACACACTCACTCATCACAGCCTCACGCACCCACAGTCCACTCAACACATAACCCTCACGCACACACTCACTCAACACACAGCCTCACGCACACACATCACATTCATGCAAATCACAAGAAATTCTGCCTTCATCCATCACCCACTGTCCAGCCCCTGTATTATACACATATTCCCATAAAATATATATCTAATATAATTATGTATCAAATACAAATACATATTAGGACAACCAAAATTACCTCTGGCATGTGTAAATTCATTTACTGATTAAACGATTCAAATTAACTAATTTAATCCAGTGAAGTATTATGAATAATTTATATTATTCATAACGCGTTGCCCAAGTTCTCAATGAGTACACTTCATATTATGGGACTCTCTAAGTTTAGGTTTATCCGTCACTAAATCTAATTTCGTGTCCATATTCACTCACTCATGAATTATGACGACCACGGATAATCTCGCTAAACTATGCAAGTTGAGGTCATTGCAGACATATAATCCGTCTGTCACAGACTATCCATATTATACCTGGGATATAGATAAGAACGTCAAATCCTTATGGAATAATATAGTCGACTTTCAAATTTACGATCTTTAAATAACACTCGAAACTCGCTTCTGAAGTTATACCTCGGCCATGGATTTACTAGATCGCGAACACATGTAGGAAATCTATGCCTTGTATATAGGACTGACAGATTCTATCTTGATACGCACCGGATATCATGAGCATCAGTCCACACCCAACGAACAGGCGGAGGTCTGATCTAAATAGATCGGTGACGTGAATGCCATCAAAGTGTGGAGGATAAATCATATATCCACTATGGTATCTCAAGTTGAATGACCACTATGCTCAATCAACTCGAGAATATTTCTATTAATGTTGGTGTACCATATATTAGGATATCTTCAGTGAGTCGTTCCGTGTTATCAAATAAACACCTACATGTCTATACAAGTCTCCTGAGACTCATAGTTCATTGGGATAAACCATCGGACCAAGTCACAATATACGACATGTACTGGTCTCAGCGGATTTTACTAACCGACCCGTGTTAGTAAATCTTGACCAGGAACTTTATTTAAGGATATACAACTTATAGTGACGCTCCCCATGTCAATTACAAACTACGTTGTAACTGCGCACATACATTATAAATCCTAGGGTCTCTATCTAATACACACGCATCACTAAATCAGATTTAGTTTCAATCTATCATAATTATATATCTAATCGTAATTAGATCGAATATGTATATAAAAGACAAGAGGTGCTACCATTAAATAAGTAATATTATGGAAAAAAACATTATTCGTATTCATGAATCGGACATAAATACGATCCGGATTTGCACTCTGAACACCAACCCTAATAATTTCATGAGGGTATATGTGTTGGACAATTATGACCCATAGCATCACTATTTGTACAGATCATGGTGTTGTTGTACAAATTAACTATGTGACAAAGGAAATTGCCCTTTTATCATTTGTAATTAGATTACCAAGATGTATAAATGATAGAAGGTCCATATGATTAGTTCCGGATTGAGATGATATGAGACAGTATCAATCCACGAAAGTTTAATCATTAAATATCCCTAGTCGTAGTATTATCGAGATTGGACATTGATAATGCGAAATAGACTGGTATTACACTTGTGCGCGTTGTGGGAGCATAACGGCATAGTTCTCATATATTTGGGTATTGGATACTCATGCAAGTGTAATAGGAGGTTGTGTTTACCGATGATACGGAAACAGCTTCGCTCTGGATAGACCCCTCAGAATTCCATTGGTAGTATGACTATGTGTTTATGGAAGTCCGAATCAGGGTAGATGTATTTGGTCTTAACTTGAGACTTGCACCGCTAATACTTGCGATAATCAATATACTTTGGTTTTGGTCGTCCAGGGCTTTAACAGGTTCTGTGTACGCCTCTTCTGGGTATATTGAGAATCGTAGTGTATTGGGTGTGATATCAAGATGGAAGTATCACTCCAGTCATAGTGGAGATGATGATCACGTAGGATACGGAACTGGTGCTCTTATGTACTGCAGTCATCGGGATAATATGACTGGGTCATGATTATCCGATTATAGAGACAAGTTACCAGAGATCCGATATGTGTTTCGTACGGGGCAGACACAATTCCAGCCCCAGGCCTAGCACGTGACATTCGATGCTGGATCGAAATACAAAATACTATGTATACTAAGCCTGATATAGATCACATATTAGAGTAAGAATATTTCTGGAGAATTGGGTAGGCACGTTGCTTTGCTAAAAGCCAACCATGTCTTGTAAATTGGTAAAAACGTAGTACTAGGTACATACGTGTACGGATAGTCCGACGACCGGATTTACTGCCAACATATTCGATGATCTCATGGGTCGCTTCCCGAAGATTCACTGATGACGTATGACTCGCACTTTATTAATCTGGGAATAATTACGGAGATATTTTATCTGGGATAAAATATTAAT
Source organism: Zanthoxylum bungeanum (assembly GCA_019454045.1). Lineage (NCBI taxonomy): Eukaryota > Viridiplantae > Streptophyta > Magnoliopsida > Sapindales > Rutaceae > Zanthoxylum > Zanthoxylum bungeanum. The sequence goes on from SKCR01036185.1 coordinate 9,578, forward strand.
AAAAGAGATAGAACGATTAATTTAGAATTAATAGATAAAATAATATATTCGATATATTATACGAAATTGGATTTCGACGCGGAATTGAAATTAGATTTTAATTCGGACGAACGAGTTAATTTAGAATTAATTTGTTAGCGATGTGAATAGTAATTTTGCTAGGCATAATTATTTAATTACGTCGCAACGGAAAATTCGTTATTCGGAATTAGCAAACCCGAGCCCGGGAGTGTTTGCGGGCGCACTCGCATTTCGAATTCAAGTGCGGCCCACAAGTCACATCAAGCGTCAAATCACTAGTCAATCGATTGATGTGATGTCTAGTCACTTTGAGTGATTTGACAATTTGTCATGAGTGATTGATGGTGGTAGTTGGTTGGTTTTAATGCCTTGACTTTTTGAAAGTGAAAAATTGGTATATGTTTTAATTGATTTTGGAAATCAATTAACCAACACACTTAACACATTTTCACTCTTCTCTCATCTTCCCTCTCACGCCCAAGGGGCTGTTTTCTTCTTCATTTTTCTGGTTTTGCCGAAACAAAGGAGAAGCAAGGAAAGATTTGCGGCAAATTTTTCCGGAGTGCTAGCACACATTCGGGGTCTTTGCGAAAGTGATAGGGAAACCAACTTGTGAGCTTGGAATCACCATTCGAAAGCCTGGAGCTTGGACCGAAATTGGAGTAGAAAAATCAGCCCAAAGCCGAGACTTCAAGGAAGGAAAAGCTTGAAGATTTTGATGTGTTCCTCGCATCGCAAAAGCCGATCGTTGTAAGTATGATTCCGCCATGCTTTTACGAGTATTCACATATATATATTTCTTGCTTGAAATCGATCTTGGGACTTAATAGAAACCCAACAATGGTATCAAAGCCATTTTGAGCATGAAACTTAATTAGGGTAAAATTTGGGCTTAATTGATTTGAGCATGTTTTGAGTGAAATTGATTGTTTGAGTATGCTTAAATTATGATAACATGGTGTTATGCATTGTCAATTTGATAAAAATCGAATTGTATAAATTTTCCCTTAATTGGTTGGCTTGGCTGAAACTAATGAGTTGCCCTAAGTCATGATTTTTGTGTTTTTGATCATTGGATGAGTTGAAACCACTTGGGTAATGTTGATTGTGGATTTAATTGGATTGAAACCGAATCGGACAAAGAAATCCCTACCATTGCCGTGACTATAAGCATGTAAAATGATGTGATTTTTGATTCAATTGTGTTGGACATAAGTTGATGATAATGAGCATAATTAATTGAGTAAATTGGTGTTTTGGAAATATTAATTTGGTTAATTAATGATGGCATACACTTTGGTTAATTAATTATGAATTTTGGTAATTTAATTAATTAGGCCAATTGGAATTGGGCTTGTAAAGTTGTAATTGGGCTTAAAGGCTTGGTTGGGCCAAGTTTTGGTTTAGGCTAATTGGTTGGATCCAATTGGGCCCAAAACCATATCCATAAAGTCCAATTATGACTTAATGGACCTTTAATTATAATTGGGCCTAATGGGCCTAAATTGGTTTCTTGGCAAATAAGGGTGATTCCTTAAATGGGCTTTGGTATTTGGGTTTGACCCATATTGACCAAAAGTCCATGTCTTAATAAATTAATTAAAAGCCCATGGACTTTAATTAAATTGACATTGGATGTTAATTGGTCTTTGAGACCCGTAACGATTAGAATTGGAATCTAAGTCGTAAAGGCACATTAAAAGTGTAATTATTTAATTTGGAATTAAATAAATGAGTTAGTATTAAATACAAATAAATTGGATTTAATGTTGTAGTTTAATTTAATTCAAGAATTCGTACTTTGAGTATTTATTCGCAAAACGAGTCGGACTCGCGCAAAATCAAATCGTTGTTTGAACATTGGATGGTCATTAATTTTCAGATTAATTAATTGGATTAGATTGATTGATAACATGCTTGTGTGAATACATGGATGCGATGTATGAATAATGTATATCAGATGGATATTAGATGGGTGAGGGCAATTTTGGAAATTATTGTAATAAATTTAGAATTTATTAATTGGACTTGCGTGTCCAGCCTATTACCTCTTGACTCTGTGTATTTCTCTTCTCACATATTCCCCTCAATGTAAATGGAGAGATTTGTGCTAGCGGGAGAGAGGAAGGGGAGAGATTTGTTCTAGGAACAATGTGTTAAGTATCCATCCGCATATCATTATTATATTTATTTATATGCGCCTTATTATGTGTTTAGAATGCATGTTTAAGGGTGTATGATGATGAGACCTTAACAAAGATAATTAATTTTGGTTGCCAATTACGCGAAAAACCCTCACAACATATTAAGCGTTTTTCCTTCCATTGAGTGATTCTTACTCAAGATCCAAGACTGGCACTGGTTTATTATTGGCCAAAGTCAAGACCTTTGTCCGTCGCGGATGTGTTTGAATCATGAAGGCTTGTTCCATATCAGTGTCTTGTCCAAGTTGTGATTTGTTGGCCAAAGTCAAGATCATTTCTTGTCCATCGACATTGATTACGAAGCTTTCCAAGGTCAATGGGTTCCGCTTAACTGGGATCAACTAAGTTTGTTGTGCCAACCAAGGCTTAGTTGATTTCAGAGGAAAAAAGGTTAGGCAATATATTGGATATATTGGCATATATAAGATATATGCTTCGGACTTGGATGTCCACCTACTGGATCTAGGAATTGGATGGGATCCAATTGATCTTAGAGATCTACCTAGTTAATTATCATACAATTTGTTGGCCAAAGTCAAGATTTTGTGTTATTTAACGGGATCCTAGCCCACTAGGAAACAAGGTTTCCCGATTACTCCACAGAGGGTTAGAGCTCGCCGAAAAATAGTGGGAGGCAAGTATTAAATTTGCAATATTCGTTTAGTTACTTGCCATATGCGCTCATTTCAATTTTTCGTCAAATAAATTAACATATTAGTTGGACTAATATTTAAACGTTGTTTTAATTAAACAGTTTGGACTGTATTCAAACTATTTCATTTATAGTTGATTATATAATTGGATTATAGTAATCAATATATTTGAATTAACTAATTTCAATTAATAGTTGATTTTATAATTGGATTATAGTAATCAATATAATTGAATTTAGCCTATTAAAATATAGTTGATTATATAGTTAGACTATAGTAATCATTATAATAAATAGTACCTAAAATCGTTGATTAAATAGTTGGACTATTAGAATCAAGATAAAAAAAGAATATTGTGTTTAAAAAACATAATCCTGGGTGAAAATGTTTTTAAACAACTTTAAATTTCAAATTGGGAATATAATTCAGGATAGTCCTGAAAACGAGAAGTTACTTTATTTGATATAGTGATGTCTCGAGCCTAAGCCCGGAGTGAGCAAATATAGAACATTATATTTGGAATATTCATGTGATGATAACTTAGTGCTTAATCCATTATGCTTGCCGCAAAAGACTCTTTAATTTCTTAGTCAGAATTAAGGATTAGATCCTTATAGTATGATAATGAAATTGAAGGATCTTCATAGATCTATCCTTAGATCTTAGAAGTACGAATTGCAATAGTAAACTCTTGGAGAGTTAATGGCTATATTCAAGGAGACAAAGCCATAGTTTGCAATAAGGCAAGAAGCGCAAGGCGCATCTTACTTCTATATTCTAGAAGGCCAAGGCTTGGCCAAAGGCTTCTGGGGTGTGAAAAGGGGCAAAGGAAAAATCATTATAATCTTCTGGGAAGACAAAGGACATATCCCGAAATGTCTGCCTACATTGTGGCAAACGGGGTCACTGGAAGCATGACTGCCATATGTACAAGGCAGACATAAAGGAATTGAAGACGGTGCAAGGCTCCGACTTCAAATATGTTTGTCATAAACATGTTCACTACTAGTATTAAAATTGGATTTTAGATACTAAATGTGGTACATAAATATGTACTGGTGTGCAGAATCTGCTGAGAGCAGGATACTGACTTCAGTTGAGATCTATCTGCGAATTGAAAACGGACAATAGTCATTGTTTTTTAACCTTAGATACCTAAGTTTAGGAACTACCCTTCGGGTGTGTACTTAAATTACGAAACTGTTAAAATGTAACTAGTTTGACTAGAAACATTATCTCTATATCAGAGTATAATCCGTTGCGGATATACCTTTTTATTCTAGAACACTAAAGTGTTTCATTTTATAAAGATGATATTGAGATAAACACATTAGATGTGAATAACAGTATTTATATTTTGAATATAAATAAATCTCGAACATATGACTGGACAAACAAATAGCTCAAACTGATTTAAATCAGTTGAGACTTATAAATGGCATTATTGTCTGGGACACAATTAACAAGACGTCTATCCACACTTTTGAAGAGTGGATACTAGGACAAATTTGATTCTATTCAAATAATGTCTACGAATCTAGTTTAATAGGCAAAGTGCCTAAAACACCTTTACTTGGTAAAAGTGCAAGAGCCACCGATCTGTTAGCCCTCTTCATAGTGACGTAAGTGGGCCCATATCTAGCTAGGCTAGAGGAGGATATGAACACTTCATAACCTTAACGGATGTGGCATCGCGTTATGGTTATGTGTTTCTTTTGAACATGGATCGGAAACTTTTGATAAATTCAAAGAGTTTCGACACGAAGTAGACAAACATATCGGTAAAAGTATTAATACCGTCACGGTTAGACCATGATGGAAAATACTTAAACAATAAGTTTCTCGTATACTTGAAAGAGTAAAGTATTCTTTCAATAAGGACTCCTCTCAGAACACGTCAATCTGACGGTGTGTCCGAACATAGAAACCGAATTTTGTTGGACATGATTAGGTTAATCATGAGTCGCTTGAGCTACCATTTCCTTCAAGGGATACGCATTAACATTACAAAACTTATTTTGAATAAGGTTCCATAAAAATCTGTTAGACAGACTTCATATTAGATATGAACAGGAAAGAAACTGGGTTTTCTCATTCCTGAAGATTTGGGATGCTATGCATAGTTTTCGATGATACCAAACTAGAACCCAAATCGGATAAGTGCCTAAGTTGTAGGTTGTCCTAGGGAAACCAAAGTATAGTACTTATACAACTCACAAGAGAACAATTTAATTGTTGCTTGCCATGCGGTTTTCCTAAGAGGAATACCAATATGCAGTGGAAAGTGGGAGGAAAGTAAAACTAGATGAAAATCAGAGTAATACTATTCCATGCACTGAGTCCTTAATGGAACACAGATAGTTCATCAAGGATGAAACTATACCAATAATCTTCGAATACACAAGAACCACGCGCAAGTCGGAGAGAGTCAGAAAATAACCTGGGGTATGGGTTTCTGATCTCACCTCAAGTAGATGTCAATCTTGTTGAGGAATACCAACTGACTACGTATGAGGAAATGATACAAGGTATCGACTCCCTATTATGGCAAAGTTCCATGAAGTTCGAAATGGATTCCATGTAAGCCAACCAAGTTTGGATACTAGTTGAAATACAGGAAGGCATTGTGCCTATTGGTACTATATAAGTCTTCAAGAAAGACATACATGGAAGGCAACATACCAACATACTAAGCTAGGCTTGTAGCGAAAAGGTATCGTTATCAACATTGTGTCGATTACGACGAAACCTTTTAATCGTTGCCATGGTTAAATCCATTTGGATAATGCTTGCTGATGCTGCATGTTTCATTTATGAAATATGGCAGCTGAATGCCAAAACTGCTTTCCTTAACGGAAACCTTTTGGAGGATGTTTACAACATCCTGACGATTTTGTCGTACCAAAACGAGCAAACAAGGTTTGCAGGTTATTCGATCCATTTATGGATTGAAGCAAGCATTAAGTTCTTGGAACTGTAGTTTTGATGTAATCATAATGGTATATGATTTAATTCAAAATGAAAATGATTCTTGTGTATATAAGGAGGTTAGTGGGAGCGCACTGAAAGTGATTGTCCTAAATAATGATGATATGTCATTTCTTGGAAATGATATTCCCATAATACAATCGGTGAAAGCTTGGCTTTCATGAAAATTCTCCGTATAATTCTTGGGAGAAACAACCTTTATTCTAGGAATAAAGATCTACTGGGATAGATTTAAAGTTGTTGACACTCTCCGAGAACTCGTACATTGAAAAATGTACGCGACCTGGTGTCTCATATACTTTGAGCATATGGAGTCACATCGGGCCAATCTAAGTGATAGTAACTGGATTGATGTTAAGAACATCCTTTAGTATCTTAGAGAACTAAGGATGTTATCGTATACTATGGAGAATGAGAACTTGAAGTGATTGGGTTCACTACTGCAAGTTTCCTAACCGATAAATACGACTATAAGTCGTAATAACGGTACTATAAAGTTTGAATAACAGAACAGTGAGCTGGAAATCTTCCAAGCAAGATATTGTTACCGAATAAACAACAAAAGCGGTATATTGCTGCAGTTGAGGCAGCAATAGAAGCTATTTGGGTGGATAATAATCCTAATCAGATTAGGAGTAGTTCTGTTAGCAGCTGAGCTAGGCTACAGCGCAGGCTAAAGAATTAATGGTCTCATCAACGATCCAGATATATACTTCAAATATTCATCTGATTCGTTCGGATCATACATCGTGGCGATGTGATGATCGAATAAATCGCATCAGATGATAACCATGCAAATCCGCTGACGAAAGCATTACCTCGGCAGAAGTTTGAGCGAACCGTACATAGTTCGGGTGTGGGACACTTGAGTGATTGGCTATAGGCCAAGTGGGAGATTGTTGGACAATTATGACCCATAGCATCACTATTTGTACAGATCATGGTGTTGTTGTACAAATTAACTATATGACAAAGGAAATTGCCCTTTTATCATTTATAATTAGATTACCAAGATGTATAAATGATAGAAGGTCCATATGATTAGTTCCGGATTGAGATGATATGATACAGTATCAATCCACGAAGGTTTAATCATTAAATATCCATAGTCGTAGTATTATCAAGATTGGACATCGATAATGACGGAATAGACTGGTATTACACTTGTGCGCGTTGTGTGAGCATAACGGCACAGTTCTCATATATTTGGGTATTGGATACTCATGCATGTGTAATAGGAGGTTGTGTTTACCAATGGTACGGAAACAGCTTCGCTCTGGATAGACCCCTCAGAATTCCATTGGTAATATGACTATGTGTCTATGGAAGTCCGAATCAGGGTAGGTGTATTTGGTCTTAACCTGAGACTTGCACCGCTAATACTTGCGACAATCAATATACTTTGGTTTTGGTCGTCCAGGGCTTTAACAGGTTCTGTGTACACCTCTTCTGGGTATATTGAGAATCGTAGTGTATTGGGTGTGATGTCGAGATGGAAGTATCACTCCAGTCATAGTCGATATGATGATCACGTAGGATACAGAACTGGTGCTCTTATGTACTGCAGTCATCGGGATAATATGACTGGGTCATGATTATCCGATTATAGAGACTAGTTACCAGAGATCTGATATGTGCTTCGTACGGGGCAGACACAATTTCAGCCCCAGGCCTAGCACGTGACATCAGATGCTGGATAGAAATATGCAATACTACGTATACTACGCCTGATATAGATCACATATTCCAGTAAGAATATTTCTGGAGAATGGGTAGGCACGTGCTTTGCTAGAAGCCAACCATGTCTTGTAAATCGGTAAAAATGTAGTACTAGGTACGTACGTGTTCGGATAGTCCGACGACCGGATTTACTGCCAACATATCCGGGGTTCTCATGGGTCGTTTCCCGAAGATTCACCGATGACGTGTGACTCACACTTTATTAATCTGGGATTAATTAGAGAGAGAGAAATTAATCTGGGATTAATTACAGAGATATTTTTATCTGGGATAAAATATTAATAAAAGAGATAGAACGATTAATTTGGAATTAATCGATAAAATAATATATTCGATATATTATACGAAATTGGATTTCGACGCGGAATTGAAATTAGTTTTTAATTCGGGCGAACGAGTTAATTTAGAATTAATTCGTTAGCGATGTGAATATTAATTTTGCTAGGCATAATTATTTAATTACGTCGCAATGGAAAATTCGTTATTCGGAATTAGCAAACCCGAGCCCGGGAGTGTTTGTGGGCTCATCGCATTTCGAATTCAAGTGCGGCCTCAAGTCACATCAAGCATCAAATCACTAGTCAATCGATTGATGTGATGTCTAGTCACTTTGAGTGATTTGACAACTTGTCATGAGTGATTGATGGTGGTAGTTGGTTGGCTTTAATGCCTTGACTTTTTGAAAGTGAAAATTGGTATAGTATGTTTTTTATTGATTTTGGAAATCAATTACCAACACACTAACAACACATTTTCTCTCTTCTCTCCTCTTCCCCTCACACCCAATGGGCTGTTTTCTTCTTCATTTTTTTCTGGTTTTGCCGAGAACAAAGGAGAAGCAAGGAAAGATTTACGGCAAATTTTTCCGGAGTGCTAGCACACATTCGAGGTCTTGCGAAGGTGATAGGGAAACCAACTTGTGAGCTTGGAATCACCATTCGAAAGCTTGGATCTTGGACCAAAATTGGAGCAGAAAAATCAGCCCAAAGCCGAGACTTCAAGGAAGGAAAAGCTTGAAGATTTTGATGTTCCTCACGTCGCAAAAGCCGATCGTTGTAAATATGATTCCGCCATGCTTTTACGAGTATTCACATATATGTTTCTTGCTTGAAATCGATCTTGGGACTTAATAGAAACCCAACAATATATGTCCAGACATAATTTATATTATGTGATACTTGTCTCACGAGGTAATAGTAGTTGAGATTCCCGGTCGTTACAAATTCTCCCCCCTTAAATAGGATTCGTCCTCGAATCCTTTCTAATACTGAGCTTGGTACTGCAACTTCTGGGAACGTAGCACGATATAACCTTATTTCTTAAGGTCTGAACTCTTGTTCTTCTCAAACTGGTACCCGGGGGTTACTTTTTTCTACCTGACACTCTGTAATTGTCTTTTATTCATTTATTTCTTTCCTTTAAGGCTTAATACATCTTTAATACTTCTTGGATAACTATTCATTCTATATTTGTCTTCACGAAAGTATATTCAACTTGTAGGATCCCAAATTATCTTGTTGTATTTATGCTAATATGGGTCTATCCACGGCTGTTCTATAAGAATTGCTTATTTTCATATCTTATTTCTCTTGCTAGGTTATTACCAACTCTTAGATGTCGCTTGACTTCTGCGATTCCTTACAGCTATTATATCCCTATTATACTTTATATCACAATCAATAACCTTTTTTTCCTCGGTTTTAAATATTCCTCAAGTTCATTACTTTCTTTTATAATATAACACCCTTAATAGTCTTACCGAAGGTATCTTTACTTTCTTCTTATCCATCACTTTCCCATGTTGAGGGGTGATTATGTCTCATAGGGTTAGGTTTCTGCACATTTCCCTATAACTTGAAATAAAAATATACAAAGACTCTCCTTATTGCTAATAAAAACAATCGTCCCAATACGTTTTCAGTTCTACTTGCTCAGTTTAAGGTAGACATTTAGTCTCTTAGTTTAACTTCTTAATTGTCCATTTCCTTATTGCTAACTTCCAATTACTTACGGGCTTCAACCTTTAGGTTCTGATGTCTTCATATTTCTTTTGTACCACCTTGTTCCCTTATCATTCTTGTACTTAAAATTTTTTTTCCAGTTCTTTCAATAGTCTCATCTTAGTTTCTTTGGGCATCCCTATGTTGTTCCTCAATAAATTCATTAATTGTCATATTCTTTTCTTATTACACAGGATATGAATTTATTAGTTGTACTTAATACCTTCCTTTTGTTACTATCTGATAGAATCCCAATCTTATCTCGATATTTATAAAATCTATTATCTTATAGTACTTACTAATCTAACTTTGTAAAGTTTATTCTTGTATTTGTGTACATTTGTCATCATTTATAAATATCTTTTCCATTACTGTTTTACTAGGACAGTCTTGTCTCCAAGTATTTTACTTGTCTTCTATCTTCTATTATGCTTTATTCTATATCTAGGATTTCAGCAGTCTATGTCTTTGTTTCCTAATCATAAGGATATCATCTATTCATGCCTCTAGCCATGTCTAATGCTATTCTTTTATGTCCCCGTCACTACTAAACTAGTACTTTATCTCTTCATCGCTTCATCTAGACAACTTTTCTTTTAAATCTCACACTTAGGGATATTTTCCTCTTCCATTCTACTCTTGTACTATTCAAAGGCTTTACGTTTCGATCTCCTTCCACTATGCATTTACTTGTTTCTACGAGTATCTTAAGGAGAAATTTGAGGTATTTCTTTGACACTGTTGTCTGATGAGGGTTGGGAGGGTGGGTTTTGTCTTATATTTTTTTGGCTGTGGTGTTCTCACTAGTTAGCCGTGCTGCAGTTGTGTGTGCCGCTTATCTATGAGCTTAGAACTCTCTTATCTATATATCTGGTGTTAACTTCCAGACTTAGGTTCTTCTGCTAAAAAAAACACCTGAATTATCTCCTTCAACTTTACTCATAATTTCTCTCTAGCTATTGGTCATACTACTTCTTACTGAGAATCTCCAAAAAGCTCATGCTCTCTTAAACTCCTTTTGTACTCTCACTATTATTCTTCTTTTCAAAGTTTTACTCTGTTATTTCACTTACCTCCTTATCGCGGTTTCTTAAATCTCCTACGTCCTCACTTCCTTGGAAACTCCATATTTTAACACATGTTGTGGCATCGCTACTAATCTTTTGGTTTGGGTACTATACATTTACTAATCCTATATAAGTTGGGTGTCTAAGTTATGGAAACTCTATATAAGTCGAGTATCTTACTTCTGTGTTGCTTAATTTGATTCCTTACTCTTTCGGACCTTTACTTCTTGGATACTCTCTACTCTATTGTTTAAGTATCTTGATATCTCGTAATTTACTTATCATGTCCCACTCTCTTTCTTACTTATTCAAATCTTTAAGGAGTTCTAAATTAAGGGGTATACACATACTTCCCACTTCTGGTTGGGTTTCTATATACTTACTGAAGTAGAGGTACTGAAAGGAAAAATTATCGTTCACTTTGTCGGAACCTGAATCGACTACTTTATGTCTTAGGGTTCCACAACTTTTATCATCAGTTTTTTGTGGTCTCCTTTACGTTGCTGTCTTTACGCTACACTACTTATATCACCATCAGTTTTGAATTCTCTTGCCATTTTTTATTCCCTTCTTATTGTTTACATATTCTTTCTCCTAGCTCCAAACCATGCTACTGAGGCTAATGGTGGTTCGTTCTTGTGGCTGCTTTCTATATTTCTGCTCTCTACTCACAGTTTTGCTATCTAATCTTCATGTCCGCATTAGTACTCTTTGTTAAATTCTGAGTCCCTCATATCTCATAAGTCTGTCATTTTAAACTTACGGGGACTTCTACTGGTGTTGATCTGATCTATGGATTTCTTCATTGTTCTAGGATCATGCTAACTACGACTTGTGTCAGATTCTTTCTCTTTTATCCTTAAAACCTCATTGGTTCCTTTTTGGATAAACCATTTCTCGAGATCTGATGTCCTTCAAAATACAGTATTACATGTATTGGGCTTTCTTTACGGTTATCTTTATCTAAGTTGATAAAGAATGGGGGAGGAATCCACATATCGATAAATATCGGTCTCCATGTTCTGATACTTTGTATCCTGATAGGGTTTATTATTTATGTGAAATAAGTATGAGATGGGCATCCATCAGGGAAACTTCCTCAATCGATATAACTGAGGACCGAAAATCTAGATAGGTCAGGGCTTTGTCTATCAGATTCTTATGTTTAAACAACTAAACATTTCCACTAATGACCTCCATTTATCTGCTTATGGGCCTGAATTTGAAAATCTGGAATTATCCATATCCTTTTTGACATCTCATATTCATTGGAACTACCATATCTATTTCTTGTTTCTTTCTTCTATTATACTTCTTACTATTCTTTACTATTCGGAATACTTGCTATCTGTACGGGATTTTCATAGTCTATAGGTTTAGCTTGAAGGAACTTCCTAATGAATGAAGGATTCTTATAGAAGAGAAGAAATCTTATATAGATCTATTTGGCATTCTTACTCTTACTCAGGCTGACTATATTCTTTTTACTACTATAGGTTCTAGCATTCCTTTTATCCTATATTTCTGTATCTTTTCCACTTACTGTCTCTGGTTACTTAAACATCTATATATCTTACCTTACTTTCTTTATATCCTTTTTTTTTTCTTCCTACTTTCCTGGGTAGGTATCCTTAGAACTTTACTATTTCTTTCTGCCTCTTTACTTTTCTGTCTCTGGCTATTTAAGCTTCTATGCATCTTTCTTTCTTTCTTATAAATTTCTATTCCCACTCCATTAAGTAACTATTCTTAGTACTTGTATTTCCTAGGTTCGAAGCTTAACTTAATCTTGTACTAATAATTCCGAATAATCATGGAATGGTTCATAACTAGAGCAAGAATTAAGGTTAATTATTGGGAAGAAATTTGGGTAGCCTTGAGAATGCTTACTAACCTGTCTATAGAGCTTGAGGACGTACTCGAGGATCGGATATTGGAGAGGTAGTACCTCGTATACGGGTATCCTGGACATACTATGTATACCAGACCCCAGCACCCTGCCAACTGTAATCACTGACTCCCTAGACCATGTTCTGATATCATCTTTGTAACATCCCCAATCCAGGAGATGCTACCGGAAAGGAATAGGTCGTACTATCCCCATAAGCCTCTGACTTTCTAACTATGAACAACAATAATACTCTTCTCTCAATCAAAATCTTATGTATGAGACCATTACCCAAACATAACAACATCAAAAGATCATTCAATATTAATAAATGTATACTCATTAACGCTTACTCTTGTAATGTTATTGATAACATTTTAACTTTATAAAATGATTATCACAAAACCAAGGAATGATACATGACTTCTTTTTAACTCTGACCGGACTCTCTCTCTTTGACTTGACCCGGTGGATTCCATACCCTAATGAATGCCATCAGTATCCGTCCCCCCGAGCTCATCCTCCAAGAACCTGTAAAACAAAACACTGGGAGTGAGGGTTAGACCGTTTGAACGATCTAAGTGAGTGGATGATTTTAAAATGAAAACGGAAATACTTTATGAAAACTCAAGCAATAGAATTCAAATCGGATATTTTCTTGAAAACCTTTCTCTCATGAAAACATTTCTCTATCAAGAAACTTTTGTGAAACACTTTTCTGAAAGTCTCTTATAAAGCTATTGTTTCTGAAAACTTTCCTTTCTAGAAAACTTTTCTCTGGAAACTGTTTCTGAAATTTGTATATGTCTCTGAAAAACCTTATGCATGGGGGGTGTTACGTATCGCTATTCCTCCATACGCCTAACTAGAGCCAGAAGTGCAAATCCATGACATTGGGGCCATTACGTATCGATGTCCCCCAAAGCATGCCACTCATGTCCCTGAAACTAGTGGTCTTGAGGCGTTACGTATCGTTGTCCCCAAGCCATTGAACTAGAACTAGGGGCACGGATCTATGCTACCCACCAAGCTCTGAAACTAGGATCTAGGGGCATCTGTCATCCCTAGTCCTGAACTAGGATCTGGGGGTGTTACGTATCACCGTCCCTCAGTCCTCCACAAGTGCACATGTCATCCGTCAATTCCATGTCTGTATTAAGTTACATACCGAGGTGGGGTTTCCCTCATGCCTCGAAAATCACAAAACTCAAGCTAATTAAATCAAAACTTTCTTAAACATGTTTTTTTATTAAAACAACTGAAAGTAAATTTGGCTAACGTTCTAAATGATGAAAAGTAAGTCTTTACTTAAAACAATATGAATGAAAAATCAACTTATAAAGAAAGTGTCCACTCACTGGTTTGGAATCTGGCTGGCACTGCTTACTCTGCCGAAGAAAATTATGGTTCCTGCGATAATCTATATTTGATAAACTAGATTAGAATTAGACTGAGAAACATATTACGAAATCATGCTAAATTTTATCTATTTAAATTCTTGCCATCTTTTCCATGCATGTCATGCATACACCACGATGTATTGTGTTTATACGAGTTGATACGAGACCCTTAGGGTGGCCTCTAACATGCTAAGGTGAAACCGAGATGAATAAAATTATTTTTTGGGGAAATTATATCCTTGCGTCGCGATGCAAGGCCTTGCGCGTTGTGACACGTACCATTCCAGAAATGTATGCACAAAATATTTCAATTCGCATCGCGATGCAAATTTTTTCGGGTCGCGACGTGAATAAACCAGTAATAAATCTGTAAAAATCCCCAGCGCACGTCGCGATGCGAGCTCTTGGGCATCACGACACCGGCTTATTTTCCAGGATTCTATACTTATTTTCTAAAGCATAATATTCATCTTCTTCTTCTTCTTTGAGAAATTTGAAGATTTATCTAGATAGGTCTGAGAACTATTCATCCAGATTTTTTATCTGTATTTTCAACATGTTTCTGCTTCGATTTCGAAACAATATTCAACATGGAAGTTATAGGTCTCGATCTCAGCTTTCCGATGATATAAAATTCATAAAAGTGGAGTTCGTATGAGAATGTTACGACCCAAATATCCTGGGCTGTCCGGAGTAGAACATCGTACCATCTAATATCAGAATTTTCGAAGATTTAGCCCACTGTTCACCAAAGCTATTTCATGAGGGTATATGTGTCCATACATGATTTATATTAAGTGATACTCATCCCACGAGGTAACAGTAGTTGACATTCTCGGTCGTTACAAATTCTCCCCCCTTAAATAAGATTTGTCCTCGAATCCTTTCTGATACTGAGCTTGGTACTGTAGCTTCTAGGAACGTAGCACGATATAACCTTATTTCTTAAGGTCTAAACTCTTGTTCTTCTCAAACTGGTATCTGGGGGTTACTTCTTTCAACCTGACACTATAATGATTGTCTTTTAATCATTTCTTTCTTTCCTTTAAGGCTTAATACTTCTTTAAGGCTTCTTAGATAACTATTAATTCTATATTTGTCTTCACGAAAGTATATTCAACTTGTATTATCCCAAATGATCTTATTGCATTTATGCTAATATGGGTCTATCAATGGCTGTTCTACAGGAATTGCTTATTTTCATCTCTTATTTCTCTTGCTAGGTTATTACCAACTCTTAGATGTCGTTTGACTTCTGCGATTCCTTGCAGCTATCATATCCATATTAAACTTTGTATCACAGTCAATAACCCATTGTTTTCTCGGTTTTAAGTATTCCATAAGTTCCTTACATTCTTATATAATGTAACACCCTAATAGTCTTACCGATGGTATCTTTACTTTTTCTTATCCATCGTTTTCCCATGTTGAGTGGTGATTATGTCTGCTAGGGTTAGGTTTTTCTTCATGTTTCACTATAACTTGAAAAAAAATATATACAAAGACTCTCCTTATTGCTAATAGAAATAATCATCCCAATACCTTTTCAGTTCTACTTGCTTAGTTTTAGCTAGACATTTACTCTCTTAGTTTAACTTCTTAATTGTCTATTTCCTTATTGCTAACTTCCAATTACTTATGGGCTTCAACCTTTAGGTTCTACTGTGTTCATATTTATATTCATTGTGAATATAAATCTGATTATCCTTCTTTTGTACCACATTGTTCCCTTATCATTCTTGTACTTAAAATTTCTTTCTCTAGTTCTTTCTATAGTCTCATCTTAGTTTCTTTGGGCATCCCTATGTTGTTCCTCAATAAATTCATTACTTGTCACATTCTTTTCTTATAACACATCATAGGAATTTATTAGTTGTACTTAATACCTTGCTTTTGTTACTGTCTAATAGAATTCCAATCTTATCTCGATATTTATAAAATATGTTATCCTATTGTACTTACTAATCTTAACTTTATAAAGTTTATTCTTGTATTTGTGTACATTTGTCATCATTTGTTAAATATCTTTTCCATTACCGTTTTACTAGGACAGTCTTATCTCCAAGTATTTTACTTGTCTTCTATCTTTTATTCTGTTTTATTCTATACTTAGGATTTCTACAGTCCATGTCTATGTTTCCTTATCAGAAAGATATCATCTTTGCATGCCTCTAGCCATGTCTAATGCTATTCTTTTATGTCTTCGTCACTACTAAACTAGTACTTTATCTCTTCATCACTTCATCTAGACAACTTTTCTCTTCAATCTCTCACTTAGGCCTATTTTCCTCTTCCATTCTGCTCCAGTACTATATTCAAAGGCTTTACGTTTCGATCTCCTTCCACTATGCATTTACTTGTTCCTACGAGTATCTTAAGGAGAACTTCAAGGTCCTTCTCTGTCGCTGTTGTCTGACGAGGGTTGGGAGGGTGGGTTTTGTCTTAAAGTTTTTTGGTTGCGTGTTCTCACTAGTTACATGTTCTGTAGTTGTGTGTGCCGCTTATCTATGAGCTTAGAACTTGCTTATCTACATATCTGGTGTTAACTTCCATACTTATGTTCTTCTGCTAAAAAAAACACATGAACTATCTCTTTCAACTTTACTCATAATTGCTCTCTGGCTATTGGTCTTACTACTTCTTACTGAGAATCACCATAAAGCTCATTCTCTCTTAAACTCCTTCTGTACTCTCACTATTATTCTTCCTTTCTAAGTTTTACTCTGTTATTTGACTTTCCTCATTATCTCGGTTTCTTGAATCTCTTAAGTCCTCACTTCCTTGGAAACTCCATATTTTAACACATGTTATGGCATCGCTACCAATCCTTTCGTTTGGGCAATATACTTTTACTAATCGTATATAAGTTGGGCGTTTAAGTTATGGAAACTATATATAAGTCGAGTATCTTACTTATGTGTTGCTATGTGTTGCTTAATCTGATTCCTTACTCTTTTAGACCTTTATTTCTTGGATACTCTCCATTCTATTTTCAACTATCTTGCTATATCGTAATTTACTTATCCTATCCCACTCCTTTTCTTACTTATTCAAATCCTTGTTGAGCTCTAAATTAAGGGGTATACACATACTTCCCACTTCTGGTTGGGTTTCTATATACATACTAAAGTAGAGGTACTGAAAGGAAAAATTATCGTTCACTTTGCCGGAACCTGAATCGACTACTTTATGTCTTAGGGTTCCACAGCTTTTATCATCCATTTTTTATGGTCTCCTTACGTTACTGTTTTTACGGTACGCTAATTATATCACCATCTGTACTGAATTCTCTTGTCACTTTCTATTCCCTTCTTACTGTTTCCATATTCTTTCTCTTAGCTCTAAACCATGCTACTGAGGCTAATTCATTCTTCTTACTGCTTTCTAGATTTCTGATCTCTACTCACAATTTTGCTATCTAATCTTCTCATCCGTATTAGTACTCTTTGTTAAATTCTGAGTCTCTCATATCTCATAAGTCTGTCCTTTTGAACTTATGTGGACTTCTACTGGTGTTGATCTTATCTACGGAATTCTTCCTAGTTCTGGGATCTTTCCAACTTCGACTTGTGTCAGATTCTTTCTCTTTTTTCCTTAAAACCTCATTGATTCCTTTTTGGATAAACCATTTTCGTGATCTGCTGCGTCCTTGTCTGAAAATACAGTATTACAGGTTATGGTTACCTTTATCTAAGTTGATAAAGAATGGGGGAGGAATCAACAAATCGATAGATATCGGTCTCCTTGTTATGATACTCTGTATCCTGATAGAGTTTATTATTTATGCGAGATAAATATGAGATTGGCATCCGTCAGGGAAGCTTTCTTAACCGGTATAACTGAGGATCGAAAATCTAGATAGGTCAGGGCTTTGTCTATCGGATTCTTAAGTTTAAACAACTAAACATTTGCACTAATGACCACCATTTATCTGCTTATGGGCCTGAATTTGAAAATATGGAATTCTCTAAATCCTTTTTGGCATCTCATATTCATTGAAACTACCATATATATTTCTGGTTTCTTTATTCTTTTATACTTCTTACTATTCTTTGCTATTTGGAATACTTACTATCTGTACAGGATATTCATAGTCTATAGGTTTAGCTTGAAGGAACTTCCTAAGGAATGAATGATTCTTATAGAAGAGAAAAAATCTTATATAGATCTATTTGGCATTCTTACTCTTACTCAGGCTGACTATATTCCTTTTACTGCTATAGGTTCTAGCATTCTCTTTATCCTATATTTCTGTATCTTTTAACACTTACTGTCTCTGGTTACTTGAACATCTATATATTTTCCTTACTTTTCTTTATAGCTTTCTTTTTCTCTTCCTACTTTCCTGGGTGGGTATCCTTAGAACTTTACTATTTCCTTCTACCTCTTTACTTTTATGTCTCTGGCTGTTTAAGCTTCTATGCATCTTTTCTTTCTTTCTTATAAATTTCTATTCCCACTACATTAAGTAACTATTCTTAGTGCTTGTATTTCCTAGGTTCGAAGCTTAACTTAATCTTGTACTAATAATTTCGAATAATCATGGAATGGTTCATAACTAGAGCAAGAATTAAGGTTAATTATTGGGAAGAAATTCGGATAGCCTTCAGAATGCTTACTAACGTGTCTATAGAGCTTTAGGACGTACTCGAAGATCGGATATTGGAGAGGAAGTACCTCGTATACGGGTATCCCGGATATACTACGTATACCAGACCCCACAAAACCAATGAATGATACATGACTTCTTTTTAACTCTGACTTGACTCTCTCTCTTTAACTTGACCCGGTGGATTCCATACCCTAATGACTGCCATCAGTATCTGTCCTCCTGAGCTCGTCCTCCAAGAACCTGCAAAATAAAACAATGGGAGTGGGGGGTTAGACCGTTTGAACGATCTAAGTGAGTGGACAATTTTAAAATGAAAACTGAAATACTTTATGAAAACTCATGCTTTAGAATTCAAATCGGATATTTTCTTGAAAACCTTTCTCTCCTAAAAACAGTTCTCTTTTTAGAAACCTTTGTGAAAATATTTTCTGAAAGTCTCTTATAAAGCTACTGTTTCTGAAAACTTTCATTTCTAGAAAACTTTTCTCTAAAAACTGTTTCTAAAATATGTATATGTCTCTGAAAAACCTGACGCATGGAGGCGTTACATATCGCCGTCCCCCCATAGGCCTAACTAGAGCCAGAAGTACAAATCCATGACATTGGGGCATTATGTATCGCCGTCCCCCAAAGCATGCCACTCATGTCCCTGAAACTAGTGGTCTTGGGGCATAACATATCACCGTCTCCCAAGCCACTAAACTAGAACTATGGGTGCGGATCTATGCTACCCACCAAGATCTGAAACTAGGATCTAGGGGCATATGTCATCCCTAGTCCTGAACTAGGATCTGGGGATGTTACGTATCATCGTCCCCCAGTCCTCTACAAGTGCACATGTTATCCATCAATTCATGTCTGTATTAAGTTACATACTGAGGTGGGTTTTTCCACTATGCCTCAAAAATCACAAAACTCAAGCTAATAAATCAAAACTTTCTTAAACATGCTTTTTTCTTGAAACAACTGAAAGTAAATCTGGCTAACGTCCTAAATGCTGAAAAGTAAGTCTTTACTTAAAACAATATGCATAAAAATCAACTTAGAAAGAGAGTGCCAACTCACTGGTTTAGAATATGGCTGGCACTGTTTACTCTCCCGAAGAAAATTATGGTTAATGAGATAATCTATATTTGATAAAAAAAAATGGATTGAGAAACGTATAACGGAATCATGCTAAATTTTATCTATTTAAATACTTCCCATCATTTCCCTGCATATCATGCATACACCACGATGTATTATATTTTTATGAGTTGATACGAGACCCTTATGGTGGCCTCTAACACGCTAAGGTGAAACCGAGAAGAATAAAATTATTTTTGGGGAAATTCCATCCTCGCGTCGCGATGCAGGACCTTGCGCGTCGCGACACGTACAATTCAAGAAACTTATGCACAAAATGCAAGTCTTTGCGTGTCGCGGTGAGAAAAAAATAAAAATAAATCTGCTAAAATCCTGAGCGTGTATCGCGACGCTAGCTCTTGGGCGTCTCGATGTCGGCCTTATTTCCAAGATTCTGTATTTGTTTTCTAAAGCCTATCTTGCCCCAAAAGCACCACAATACTTCTATAACAAAATTGTTGCACAAACCAATCTATTGAACTTCAAATTCACATGTTCTACATCAAGTTATCATCCTCAAATCATTATTTAATCTCATTATCCTTATTTTTTTAACTAAACCTTTAAGACTTTCAAATTTTGGGTACTCTATTCTATAATCACTTTCTTTACTTATCAAACTCCAATATGCAATCCTTATCATGCCAATATCCTTATTCTATCATCATGCTTTTAAAATTCTACAATCTAAACTTTGGGTCAAGTTTATTTACCTTCTTCATTTTGATTTTCTTCACTCTCCAAGCTATCCATTGTTGCCTATCTTCATCTTTGCTTCATCTTCTCTTTTCTTCTCTCTTTTCTTTCTTTTCTTTTCTTCTTATCTTCTTCTTATCCTCCTCCTCCTCCTCTCACGTTTCCATGTCTTTCTCTACACATTCCCTCTTTGGAATGTGGGAATAGTATCCCTTTTTTATACTAGGGGTCACTTATAATTTTCCCCTTTAAAGAATAGTGTAGAAAGTTTGAGAAATTTGAAGATTTCTCTATATAGGTCCGAGTACTATTCATCCAGATTTTTTATCTGTATTTTCAACCTGTTTCTTTTTCGATTTCGGAAAAATATTCAACGCATAAGTTGTAGATCTCGATCTCAGCTTTCTGGAGATATAAAATTCATAAAAATTGGAGTTTGTATGAGAAAGTTATGTCCCAAATACCCTCGACTGTCCGGAGTAGAACATCATACCATCTAGTATCAAAATTTTCGAAGATTTAGCCCATTGTTCACCAAATTATTTCATGAGGGCATATGTGTCCAGACATGATTTATATTATGTGATACTCATCCCATGAGTTAAAATTAGTTGAGATTCCCGGTTGTTACATCCATTTTTACTGTAATTTGGATTTTAATATATTTTAGTTGCAGTCGATTATGTCTCAAAATGGGTTGAGACGATTTCTTATCGAAACAATGATCATAAAACTCTGATTAAATTTTTAAAAGAAAATATTTTAAGTCGATTTGGAATCCCTCTGGCCATTATAAGTGATGAGGTAAATGGAAATACACGTAAAGTTTCTACCTCTTATCACCCTCAGACAAATGGTCAAGTTGAACTAGCAAATAGGAAAATCAAATAAATTTTAGAAAAAATGGTCAACCCAAATCGTAAAGATTGGTCTCTTCGACTGACTGATGCACTTTGAGCACAACGAACTGCTTTCAAAACATCTTTAGAATGTCTCTCTATCGTCTAGTTTATGGAAAACTTTGTCATTTGCCTGTAGAAATTGAGCATAAGACATATTGGGCTATTAAAACATTCAATTCAAAACATGAAAATGTCAGTCATGAACGTAAACTGCATTAAAAGAATTTGAAGAGTTAATGAATGATTCATATGAGAATGCGAAAGTTCTTAAAGCTAAAACTAAGGTCTTTCATGACAGTCGTATTTCATGAAAAATATTTGAAATTGGTCAAAAATTTGCTTTAAAATTCTCGTCTTCATCTATTTCCTGGGAAATTGAAATCTAAATGGAGTGGCCCATTTATTGTGAAGCAAGTTTATCTATATAGGGTTATTAACATTGAGAATCCTATGGATGGTGATATATTTAAAGCGAATGGACAACGTCTGAAATCATTTTTGGAGTGTTCAAATTTTCAAGAATCTTTTTCCTTTAAAACCCAATGTACTGTGATTGATGTATTTGTTAGTTCCATTTTTTATTGGCAATGTCCGTTTCAAAATAAGTTCAATTAAGTTGTAATAAGTCTTGAAGAAATTGGAGCAATTGGACTTGTATTTGGGAAAGTTGGAGCGATTTCGTTAGTGCTGTGTTCGTTGAAGTGTTCGAACGTGTGGCGTTAGTGTCACATTCGTTGTTGGGTTCGAATGAAATATTCCAGAGAGCAAACGCTCACAGTGCATTCGAGTAAGAGTTCGAACGAAATATTCCAGAGAGCAAACATTTGTGGTGCGTTAGAGTGAGTGTTCGAACGAACCATTTCAGATAGCACGCGTTCGTGGCGCATTCGAGTGTCATTTGAACACCCGTGCGGAATTGAGTTATTTTGGATGTGTTTTTAACCTAATTTGGTATTGGGAAGCCTCTCTTTTTACCCTACCTATATAAAGAACATATAGCCACCTTCTCCCTGTGTTGAAAACATATTCTCTCAAAGATGCAAACCTTCATAGCTTTTCAACCTATTCTTTTCTCACCATGAAGACTTCATTGTTTTCCTTGTCTTCGCTTTTGTGGTGAGATTGATCTTTGTTAATGTTGGTCTCTAAGATCATCCCAAGAACATTTAAAGCATGAAATAATGTGAATACAAAAGAAAAGTATAGCGGAATAATACTTACAAAGATCGGTAGAGAGGATGTGTAGAGAACAAAAATATTTGCTCCTTAGAAAGTCTCCAAGCTTTCCTTATGTAGGATTGAAGTTGATGAGCTCCAAGCTTGAGAAGGATTACAAACTCAAAGGATGGTTTCCCTATCACCTTTGTATGATTCCTTTTAAGTGCTAGCTTAGGAAAAATTGCTACAAAATTTCCTTTTCCTTCTTGTAACTCTCGGCCAAGCAAAGAGGAAGAAGAAAGAGTGCTTTGGGCGTGAATGGTGGAGAGAAGAAAGAGAGGAAGGACTTGTGTTTTTGTTTCAAAACAATTATTAAGTCAAATACCAAAAGTTGTAAATGGTTTATTCAAAACCAAAAACAAAAAGTGTTGAGAGCCAAAAATGCAATTAATGCTCTCAACCACCTCCATCACCAAAAGTGACTTGTGTCACATCACTCAAAGTTGACGTGATTTCCATCACAAAAGGTGACTAATGATGTGACTTGTGATGTGACTTGTGGGCCCCACTTTAATTCAAAATTCGAGTGGGCCCTCAAACACATTCCGAGCTCGGGTTTGTTAATTCCGAATTAACGAATTTTCTGTTGCGACGTAATTAAATCCAATTAAATTAAATAATAGTGCCTCACAAAATTATTACGAAAGTTGCTCGCGAATTAACTCTAAATTAATTCATTTGCCCGAATTAAAATCCAATTTTAATTTCGCGTCGAAATCTAATTTCATTTAATATATCGAATATATTATTTTATCGATTAATTCCAAATTAATCGTTCTCTCTCTTCTAATAGAATTTTATCCCAGATAAATTTTTGCCGTAATTAATCCCAGATTAATTTTTCTCTCTCTTATAATTAATCCCAGATTAATTATAAGTGAGTCATACGTCATCGGTGAATCTTCGGGAAGCGACCCATGAGATCTATGGATATGTTGGTAGTAAATTCACCCGTCGGAATATCCGAACACGTGCGTACCTCGTACCACATTTTTACCGATTTACGAGACATGGTTGGCTTCTAGCATAGCGTCGTGCCTACCCAATTCTCCAGAAATATTCTTTAAGGAATATATAATCTATAACAGGCGTAGTATACGTAGTATTGCGTATTGCGATCCAGTATCTGATGTCACATGCAAGGCCTGGGGCTAGAATAGTGTCTGCCCCATACAAAGCATATATCGGATCACAAGCAACTAGTCTCTATAATCGGATAATCATGACCTTGTCATATTATCCCGATAATTTCAACATAATAGAGAACCGGTTCTGTATCCCTGCGTGATAATCATCTCCATATAACTGAAGTGATACTTTCTTCTTGACATCACACCCAATACACTACAATTCTCAATAAACCCAGAAGAGCCGTACATAGAACCTGTTAAAGTTCTGGACGACCAAAACTAAAGCGTATTGATTGTCGCAAGTACTAGCGATCCAAGTCTCAGGTTAAGACCAAATACACCTACCCTGAAGCGGATTCCCATAGACACACAGTCATACTACCAATGGGATTCTGCAGGGTCTATCCAGAGCGAAGCTGTTTTCGTACCATCGGTAAACACAACCTCCTATCACACTTGCATAAGTATCATATACTTAAATATATGAGAACTACGTTGTTACGCTTCCATAACACGCACAAGTGCAATACTAGTCTATTCTGCATTATCGATGTCCAGTCTCGATAATACTACGACTAGGGATATTTAATGATTAAACCTTTGTGGATTGATATTGTCTCATATCTTATAATCCGGAACTAATCATAAGGATTTTTATCATTTATATATATAAGTAATCTAATTACAAAAAAAATGATAAAATGCAATTTCCATTGTCACATAGTTAATTTATACAAAAACCACGATGTCTTTTACAAATAGTGACGCTATGGGTCATAATTGTCCAACAATCTCCCACTTGGCCTATAGCCAGTCACTCAAGCATCTAACACCTGAACTATGCACATGTCGCTAAAACTTTTGCTGAGCAATAGCTTTCGTCAGCGGATCTGTAATGTTGTCCTCTGATGCGACCTTATTGATCTTCATATCGCCACGATGTATGATCTCACGAATCAGATTGAAACATCGAAGAACATGCTTGGATCGTTGATGAGACCGTGATTCCTTAGCCTACGTTATAGCCCTGTTATTGTCATAATACAATTGAACGGGCTCAGCTGCTAACAGATATGTACCCAGATTGCGACTTACAGTCATCTTTATCGGTTTGGAAACTTGCATCGGTAAACCCAGTTACCTCAAGTTCTCCATCTCCATAGATTAAGAAATCATCCTTCGTTCGTCTAAGATACTTAAGAATATTCTTAACCGCCATCCAGTGACCTTCACCTGGATCGGCCTGATAGCGACTACACATGCTCAAAGCATACAAGACATCAGGTCGCGTACATATCATGGCATACATGATCGATCCGACTGTCGAAGCGAACGGTATCCGACTCATGTTGTCTCTCTCATCTTGAGTTTTAGGACACATGTCCTTAGATAGAGTGATGCCATGTGACACTAGCAGCAGTCCCCTCTTAGACTGTTCCATGTTGAATTTGTTCAACACTTTGTCAATATATGTGCTCTGGGAGAGTCCAAGCAGCTTTCTAGATGTATCCCGGTAGATCTTTATTCCTAGAATAAAGACTGCTTCACCCAGATCCTTCATGGAGAATTTTAATGAAAGCCAAGCTTTCACCGATTGTAGCATGGGAATATCATTGCCTATAAGCAATACATCATCGACATAAAGGACAATGAATGTCAGTGCGCTCCCACTAACATTCTTACATACACAAGGATCATCCTCATTTTGAACGAAATCATATTCTTTTATGATCTCATCAAAACGTTGGTTCCAAGAACGCGATGCTTGCTTCAATCCATAAATGGATCGATTTAACTTGCAAACCTTGTCTGCATGTTTAGGTATGACAAAACCGTCAGACTGTTGCATATAAACATCCTCCAAAAGGTTTCCGTTAAGGAAAGCGGTTTTGACGTCCATCTGCCATATCTCGTAATCGAAATATGCAGCAATAGCAAGCATAATCTGAATGGATTTAATCATGGCAATGGGTGAAAAAGTTTCATCATAATCGACACCATGTCGTTGACGATACCATTTCGCTACAAGCCTAGCTGTAGGCACTGCATTTTGCATAAGTCCCTATGATGAGTCTCATTTGGAGACACTACCTTTTAAGTCACGGAAGTCGCGGGAAACAGACGTCGGAAGGGGAAATTCAGAATGAGCATGTCATCAGATTCATTTCACAAGTTCACTATTTTTCATTCGTGCTGCGTTCGTGACCACGTTCGAACGTCAAGCAGATTACGAGCGTTCGTGTAGCGTTCGAATCAGCGTTCGAACAGCATCGGTATTTCTGGTTTTGCTGCTAGCCTCACGCCCAAGCCTAATTAGCCCACCAAAGCCCATAAAACACATCCCAATTAATAAAACACATATTTAACACATGGGGAATTAAATATTAATTAAATCATATACCAAATTAAATAAAACATTAAAATCAATCAACCAATTATATTCCCAATCAAGAATATTGTATTCCTAACTTAACAAATATTATGCATAAACAACACCAATTAAATATCTTGACTTCCTAATTTGAACTAATTTTGTCCCCCTCAATCTTAGGATTTCCTTGTTTGACACCAAATCAAATCCCCCTTAATTCCAAATCCCTTTCCTTGTCAAGCAAGGAGTAGCCCTACCCCCTTTGCCTATAAAAAACAACCTCTCCCAACCCTTGAAGTCGCTCCAACTTACGCACATACAGCAAAAAAAAAGCCCTCACTCTCACGCATACACAGCAAAAAAAAAGCTCTCTCAATTCACGCCATATACAAGAAAAATCACAGCCCTTAAACACTCTCCATAACCGAAAACAGTACCCCCCAAAACACCCTTGCATTACCGAAATCACAGCCCTAAACACCATCCCCTAACAGCCCCTAAATCACCTAAACCAGTAACTAGAAAACTGCACTTTAATCCCTAAAATAATAACCAAAAAACTGCACTTAAAGCCTTTAGAAACACCAAAAACAGCGACCAAAATACACCAAAAATACAGTAGCAAAACAGCAGCGAATCGGAGTCGAAACAGCAGCGAATCGGAGTCAAAACAGTAGGTTGATCAGTGGAACAGCGAGGAAAGGCGTGAACCTGTGAACCGGAGGAGTTGCAGAGCATTCCCCCCTTTTTTCTGACGACCGTGCACCGTACTTCCGAGAGTCGACATAAAAGGTTAGACCTGATGGTACTTTTCCTATTATTTCCATCTATCTTTTTAATTGTTTTATTCATCTTTGTCGCATGAGAGTCGTTTATTAGTGCATGATTGTGGCCCTTGAATGAATGAAAAATATGTCACCTCTCGTGGTATATAGGATGGAAACCCGGACATAAATTTCATAGCCGATTCCGAATGGACGGTAGTATGATCTGTACTTGGGATACAACTCCACGTACCACTTGATTACATGGCACATACTTTATTTTATCTTGATTTGTTTATTGTCGTCATTTATTTTCTGCATCTTATTTGTTTGAGTAATGATGAGGTCAAGCGCATGGGCTTAGTAAGTGCGATTAAAGGTCCTCTATTTCGAGGGGTTAAAATCCTTTACCATGATGCTTCGCCGTGCCGGACAATGTATAGTCGACTGAATGTGAGATGTGTTCAATCGGGTATACGAAGTCCGATATCGTTGTTTCTAATTTTATATGTATTATGATGAGATAAAGCGCATGGGCTTAGTAAGTGCGATTAAAGGTCCTCTATTTTGAGAGGTTAAAATCCTTTACCACGATGCTTTTCCGCGCCGGATAATGTATATTCAATTGGATGTGAGATATATTCAATCGGATACACGAAGTCCGATATCGTTGTCTTTACTTCTTATATATGTCTTGTGTTGTTTGCGCATGGGCTTAGTAAGTATGATTAAAGGTCCTCTATTTTGAGAGGTTAAAATCTTTTACCACGATGCTTTGCCGCGCCGGATGATGTATAGTCGGTTGAATGTGAGATATGTTCATTCGGTTATACGAAGTCTGATATTGTTGTCTTTATTTTTATAAGCATTATGATGTGATGCACATGGGCTTAGTAAGTTGGATTAAAGGTCCTCCATCTTGAGGGATAAAAACCCTAAGGGCTACCTTTGCCACAACGATTTACCGCGCCTCTTAGCCCGTTATTATTGATTAGGTGTCATCCGTTCGCGTATGTGTCATGTTGTTTACTGCATTTTGGGGCACACTGCTGTAACCTCATTCGAACGTGTTTCCGAACGCCATATGAACATGAGCATTCTGTTTCATTTCCATTCGAACGCGTTTACGAACGCTATTCGAACGCGAACCTTCTGTTTACCGTTCGAACGCGTTTACGAACGCTACTCGAACGTGCATGCATTTGTTTCATCAGGTCTGGTCCCGTTCGAACGCGTTATCAAATGCCACACGAACGAGAACCTTCTGTTTACCTTTCGAACGTATTTTCGAACGCTACATGAATGCGCATACACTGAACTGAGTCCTCTTCATCATATTTTATGCATAATTGCCCCTATTGGTTATCCATTTGTATTACGAACCTGATTGCTTCTCTTTAATATGCATGCTTGTATAATTATTGCATGTTTGCGCTTCCATGATTATCAATGCAATGTGTTTGTGAAATTATGTGTTTGCCATCATTCTGATTCAATCTTATGCATGCTTGTATGATCATTGTTTGCTTGCGTTTCCGTATCCATGAATATAATGTGCTTATGAATTTGCATGCTTGCCGCATTCCAATTTACTTTTATGCATGCAAATTCAGACATATATTATATGCAAATAGGTTGTATGCAAACTTAAAAATGTGTTACATGTCAACTTAGATGAACCTTTGATTTATGCATGCGAACTTGGAAATAGATTATCCTTGGAAATATGTTGCTTAGGCTTGGTTAGATTATGGCACAAATCATTTTATTACAAGTGGCATAAGTAAGGGACTATTCTGAACCCAACGGTTTGAGGTCTTCCATTGCAAAGGGTGAGTGCGGCCTTAAATCTCATTTTCCCGGTTCACACCGGGTGGCGACTCCATTATTCTCCGGTTTAGTCCCCAGCGGGCTACTCCGTACTCCAAATCGGACCGCGAGCCCGGAACAGCATGCGTCGCTCATTTTCTGTGTCCCACACTAGCTTTTTACGTTTGTATGTTGCCATCCATGTCGGTCTTCTTCTTGAAGACCCATTTGCAACCAATAGGCTTTACGCCTTCGGGTACATCAACCAGTGTCCAAACTTGGTTGGTGTACATGGAATCCATTCCGGAGTTCATGGCATCTTGCCATAATCTGGAGTCGATACCTTGTATAGCTTCCTCATACGTAGTTGGTTCGTCTTCCTCAATAAGATTAATATCTACATGAGGTGAGATCAGAAACCCATACCTCTCAGGTTTTTTTTTTCTGAATCTCTCTGACCTACGTGGTTCTTATGTATTCGAAGATTGTGGTATAGTCTCATTCCTGATGAACTGTTCATGTTCCGTTAAGGATTCTGTGCCAGGAACAGCATCACTCCGATTTTCATCGAGTTCTACTTTCCTCCCACTAACCACTGTATTTAGGAATTCCTTCTCAAGGAAAACCGCATGTAGAGCAACAAATATTGTATTCTCTTGTGGGTGATAGAAGTAATATCCTTTGGTTTCCCTAGGATATCCTACAAATAGGTATTTATCCGATTTGGATTCTAGTTTGGTACCTTCCAAACGTTTGACGTATGGCCAGCATCCCCAAATCTTCAGGAATGAGAAACCCGGTTTCTTTCCTGTCCATATCTCGTACGGAGTTTGTTGAACAGACTTTGACGGAACCTTATTCAAAATAAGTATTGCACTGTTCAATGCATATCCCCGGAAGGAAATAGATAGCTCTGTGCGACTCATTATCGACCTTACCATATCCAACAAAGTTTGGTTTCTCCGTTCGGACACACCGTTTAATTGAGGTGTTCCGGGAGGAGTCCACTGTGAAAGAATACCATATTCTTTCAAGTAATCAAGAAACTCATTGCTCAAGTATTCGCTACCACGGTCCGACCGTAATGTTTTAATACTTTTTCCGGTCTATTTTTCTACTTCGTGTCGAAATTCTTTGAATTTCTCAAAGGTTTCCGACTTGTGTCTCATAAGATACACATAACCATAACGCGATGCATCATCCGTAAAGGTTACGAAGTATTCATATCCACCTCTAGCATGGCTAGACATGGGCCCACATACATCACTATGAACGAGGGCTAACAGTTTGGTAGCACGTACACCTTTACCGCTAAAAGGTGTTTTAGGCATTTTGCCTAATAAACAAGATTCGCAGACGTCATATGAATTTGGATCAAATCCTTCCAAGTACCCACTCTTCGAAAGTGTGGATATGTGAGTCTTGTTAATGTGTCCTAGACGACAATGCCACATACAAGTTTCATCTTTGTTACTTAATTTAAGCATTTTGTTTGTTACATTATATGTTTGAGATTGATTTATATTCAAAATATAAAGACCATTATTCACATCAGCACTGCATATCTCCATATCATTTTTGTATATAAAACACCCAGTGTTTCTAAAAACAAAAATAAGCCACATTGGGCCAATAAAGATACATATATAATATTCCTAGTCAAACTAGGTACATAATAATAGTCTGAAAGATTAAGTACATGCCCCGATGGCAGTTCCAAAATATAAGTCCCAACGGCCAAAACGGCGACTCGAGTCTCATTTCCAACGCGGAGGTCAATCTCTCTTGAGGCCAGTCTCCTGCTAATCCGCAGATCCTGCACATCAGTACATATATGAGTACCACAACCAGAATCAAAAATCTAATTTTTAAAACTAGAAGTAGACATGTTTATTTCTATAACAAACATACATGAAACCGGTGTCATTGTGCGCCTTGTACTCATGGCAGTCACGCTTCCAGTGACCTCGTTTGCCACACTGTATGCATACATCTTGGGATTTGTCCTTAGCCTTCCCAGAAGACTTTGACGATTTGGCCTTGCCCTTCTTCTTCTTTACACCTCCAGTTGCCTTCGGCCAAGCCTTGGGAGACTGAGATATTGAAGCGAAGTGCGCCTCGCGCTTTTTGCCCTTCATCAGCTCTTTTTCTGCTTCACGCATCATTGCCATCAGATCTCCAAGAGTATGGTCTTGGTTCATCATATTGTAGTTCATGATAAACCCGCTCCAGCTATTAGGAAGAGACTGCAAGATCAAATCTATAGAAGCCTCAGCCTCAAAGGTTATGCCTAGTTGACCTAGCTGTTCAATATCAGCAATCATTGTGACACATGGTGCTCAACAGACGTACCCTCTGATATTCGTGAACGAAAGAGCTTTTTCTGTAATTCATACATTTGCGATCTAAGGTTAGATCGATGAAGGTCCTTCAATTTTTCTATCATTCTATAGGGATCCAATCCCTTGTTTTGGCGACGAAATTGAGGGGTCATCGCAGCGAGCATGACGGACTGAGCAGTTGAGTTGTCATCACTATGAGTCTTCCAAAGCTCAAGCTCAAGCGGCTGCTCATTTCCGGGCTTAGGCCCGATGGGTCTCTCTATCGTATAGAGCATCCTCTTAGCCCCCAGGACAATCCTGAGGTTCATATCCCAATCAGGAAACTTCGCGCCATTAAAGACATTTTCGCCCAAGATAATGTCTCTAACTCCGATCTTTCCATCCATCTTAATTGCAATAGTCAAACTATTCAATTAACTATATTTGGGTACAGTCCAACTGTTACAAGAAAAATAATCGAATATTAGTCCAACTAATAAATATATAATTGACGAAATAATTTAAAAGCGCGTAATGCCAAGTATTTGAACGAAATTACAAATTCAATACTGGCCTCCCACTATTTTTCGGCGAGCCTCTAACCCAATGTTGAGTACTCAGGAAACCTAATTTCCTAGTGGGCTAGGATCCCGTTAAATAACACACAACCTTGACTTTGGCCAACAAGCTGTTTGATATTTAACTAGGTAGATCTCTAAGATCAATTGGATCTCATCCAATTCCTAGATCCGGTAGGTGGACCTCCAAGTCCGAAACATATATACAATATATATCCAATATAATTTCCTAACCTTTTTCCTCTGAATCAACTAAGCCTTGGCTTTGGCTCAACAAGCTTAATGATTCCAGTTAAGCGGGACTCATTGACCTTGGAAAGCTTCGTAATCGATGCCGATGAACAAGAAGTGATCTTGACTTTGGCCAACAAATCACAACTTGGGCAAGACATATGATATGGAACAAAGCCTTCATGATTCAAACACATCCGCGATGGACAAAGGTCTTGACTTTGGCCAACAAACCAGTGCCAATATTGGATCTTGAGAATGAATCATTCAATGGAAGGAAAACGCTTAATATTTATTGAGGGTTTTTCGCGTAATTGGCAACCAATTAATTATCTTTGATTAGGTCTCATCATACACCCTTAAGCATGCATTCTAAAAGCATAATAAGGCGCGATAAATAAATTAATAATGATATACGGATGGATATCTCACAAATTATTCCTAGAACAAATCACTCTATTTCCTCTCCCCGGCTAGCACTATTTTAACTTCTACCCAATTACATAATACATCAAAGAAACCTCATTACATTGAGAGGAATTGGTGAGAAGAGAATTACAAAGAATCGAGAGATAAAGGCTGGCCACCAAGTCCAATTTAATAAATTCTAAATTTATTACAATAATTTCCAAAATTGACCTCACCCATCTAATATCCATCTGATATACATTATTCATACAACACATCCATGTATTCACACAAAGCATGTTTATTCAATCAATCTCATCCAATTAATTAATCTTTGAATTAAGTGATCATCTAATGTTCAAACAACGATTTGATTTGCGCGAGTCCAACTCGTTTAAGAATAAGTACTCAAAGTACGAATTCTTGAATTATATCGAACTACAAATTTAAATCCGTTTCAATTTGTATTCAATACTAATTCTATATTTAATTCCAAATTAAATAATTACACTTTTAATGTGCCTTTACGACTTAGATTCTAAATCTAATCTTAATGGGTCTCAAAGCCCAATTAACATCCAATGTCAATTTATTAAAGTCCAATGGGCTTTCAATTAATTTACCAAGGCATGGACTTTGGCAACCAAAGCCCAATAAGGAATCACCATTTGCCACAAAATTAATTTTGGCCCATTAGGCCCAATTAATTATTTAAATGCCCATTTATTATATTGGACTTAATGGAATGGTTTTAGGCCCAATTTGGATCCAATCCAATTGTCCTAAATCAACTTGGCCCAACCAAGCCCATTAGGCCCAAATACAACAACTTTAGCCTAATTCCAAATTAAGCCCAATTAATTAAATTCTAATATTCCAAATTCACAATTTAAATAATTAAAGTGTATTGCACTAATTAATTATTTAAATTAAAATTTCCAAAATATTAATTTAATCAATTAATCATGCTTTATTATATTCAACACATGTCTAACATTATTGAACCAAAATCAAGTCATTAACATGCTCCTTTGGTCACGGCAATGGAGGATTTTTATATCCGATTTCGATTTCAATCAGATTAAATCACAAATCAATATATCCAAGCAT
This sequence comes from Zanthoxylum bungeanum, assembly GCA_019454045.1. Taxonomy (NCBI): domain Eukaryota; kingdom Viridiplantae; phylum Streptophyta; class Magnoliopsida; order Sapindales; family Rutaceae; genus Zanthoxylum; species Zanthoxylum bungeanum. Next base: position 42,814 of record SKCR01036185.1, read on the forward strand.
TTTAAACACATCCAATGGTTTAAAAATAAAAATCACCATGACCTAGGGTTCTTAAGTATTCGGCCAAGCCTAAGCATTTGGGGAATATTAATCCAATTAATTTTTCTTCAATTGATCATGCACAACTCTAAGTTAACATTATATAAGCATACTCAAACAAACAATTTGATCAAAACATGCTTAAATCAAAATACCAACCCAAATCATGAATATAAACCCTAAGTTCAATTTCATGCTCAATAAGGCTCTGATACCATTGTTGGTCTCTAAGATCATCCCAAGAACGTTTAAAGCATGAAATAATGTGAATACAAAAGAAAAGTATAGCGGAATAATACTTACAAAGATCGGTAGAGAGGATGTGTAGAGAACAAAAATCTTTGCTCCTTAGAAAGTCTCCAAGCTTTCCTTATGTAGGATTGAAGTTGATGAGCTCCAAGCTTGAGAAGGATTACAAACTCAAAGGATGGTTTCCCTATCACCTTTGTATGATTCCTTTTAAGTGCTAGCTTAGGAAAAATTGCTACAAAATTTCATTTTCCTTCTTGTAACTCTCGGCCAAGCAAAGAGGAAGAAGAAAGAGTGCTTTGGGCGTGAATGGTGGAGAGAAGAAAGAGAGGAATGACTTGTGTTTTTGTTTCAAAACAATTATTAAGTCAAATACCAAAAGTTGTAAATGGTTTATTCAAAACCAAAAACAAAAAGTGTTGAGAGCCAAAAATGCAATTAATGCTCTCAACCACCTCCATCACCAAAAGTGACTTGTGTCACATCACTCAAAGTTGATGTGATTTCCATCACAAAAGGTGACTAATGATGTGACTTGTGATGTGACTTGTGGGCCCCACTTTAATTCAAAATCCGAGTGGGCCCGCAAACACATTTCGGGCTCGGCTTTGTTAATTCTGAATTAACGAATTTTCTGTTGCGACGTAATTAAATCCAATTAAATTAAATAATAGTACCTCACAAAATTATTACGAAATTCGCTCGTGAATTAACTCTAAATTAATTCGTTCGCCCGAATTAAAATCCAATTTTAATTTCGCGTCGAAATCTAATTTCATTTAATATATCGAATATATTATTTTATCGATTAATTCCAAATTAATCGTTCTCTCTCTTTTAATAGAATTTTATCCCAGATAAATTTTTGCCGTAATTAATCCCAGATTAATTTTTCTCTCTCTTATAATTAATCCCAGATTAATTCTGTGCGAGTCATACGTCATCGGTGAATCTTCGGGAAGCGACCCATGAGATCCCTGGATATGTTGGCAGTAAATTCGGTCGTCGGACTATCCGAACACGTGCGTACCTCGTACCATATTTTTATCGATTTACGAGACATGGTTGGCTTCTAGCATAGCGTCGTGCCTACCCAATTCTCCTGAAATATTCTTTAAGGAATATATAATCTATAACAGGCGTAGTATATTTAGTATTGCGTATTGTGATCCAGTATCTGATGTCACATGCAAGGCCTAGGGCTGGAATAGTGTCTGCCCCGTACGAAGCATATATCGGATCACAAGCAACTAGTCTCTATAATCGGATAATCATGACCTTGTCATATTATCCCGATAGTTGCAACATAGTAGAGAACCGATTATGTATCTCTGCGTGATCATTATCTCCATATGACTGAAGTGATACTTTCGTCTTGACATCACAACCAATACACTACGATTCTCAATAAACCTAGAAGAGGCATACACAGAACCTGTTAAAGTCTCGGACGACCAAAACCAAATCGTATTGATTGTTGTAAGTACTAGCGATGCAAGTCTCAGGTTAAGACCAAATACACCTATCCTGAAGCGGATTCCCATAGACACATAGTCATACTACCAATGGGATTCTGCAGGGTCTATCCAGAGCGAAGCTGTTTCCGTACCATCGGTAAACACAACCTCCTATCACACTTGCATAAGTATCATATACTTAAATATATGAGAACTATGTTGCTACGCTTCCATAACACGCACAAGTGCAATACTAGTCTATTATACATTATCGATGTTTAGTCTCGATAATACTACGACTAGGGATATTTAATGATTAAACCTTTGTGGATTGATATTGTCTCATATCTTATAATCCGGAACTAATCATAAGGACTTTTATCATTTATATATATAAGTAATCTAATTACAAAAAATGATAAAATGCAATTTCCATTGTCACATAGTTAATTTGTACAAAAACCACAATGTCTTTTACAAATAGTGACGCTATGGGTCATAATTGTCCAACAGTTAAACGATCAACACAAATCAAAACCCAATATTGATGTTCGTGTGATCTTTGATGAATATTAAAAAGTACACATTTATTAAAAAAAAAATTAATCATTTTACACTTGTAATTTCATTAATCCCATAAATTTAGCACATTTGTTAAATAATAATTATATTTATATTTATTGTGATTTTTGTATTTATGTAGGTGAAATAATACTTTGGGTGCATAACTAGAAAAATTTACTTGACATTTGGATTTTAGAGGTCAGAAACCTATTAGGGCGTTCTAACAGTGTACAACTTCGAAAATACCAACCTTGTATAATTTTCGTCTTTTGGCCATAAATTTTTACTCCGATATTGGATAGAAGTGATTCTAGTTCCAGATGAAAGAAGACTCAAATATCTACAACTTTACTGTTGACAAGATTTTCTAATTCTGAAGTTTTCAAAGTCGAAATTGATGAAAGATCCAAAATGTATTATATATAATTAGTTAAGTCAAATCAAAAAATAAAAATAAATAATAATATCGGTGGAGTACCATTATCTTTCACCATCATCTCCCACCAAACATGGATTTCCATAATTTTCTCTGAAAATTTGTGGAGTTTCAGCTCTTATGTGTTTTATTTTTTTAAAGTTTTCTTGTATTTTCTTTTTCTTTCAATAATAAAAATTATATGTGTTTTTATTCAAATTGTGAGTAGTTAATTTCTTTCTGCTGGGGTAAAGGGTGAAGCTTTTAAAATGAAAATATAGATTAATCTCACTTATATTATAATATATAAATTATAATCTAATGATTAATACTTAATTTAAATCTGGATTAATTATTGACAAACTTTGTTAGTGCCTACGTGGATGATTTTATTTATTTGGCATAATTGAGTACCTAACTGGACTTGTTATAGACAAAAGTTATCATCGCCTTTATGGCTGGTTTTATATGTTTTGGAATAATTAATTCCTGAAATAAATTAAGTGAGTAACTGTAGGACACAGAACTTGACGACGCTGTTCTAGACTCGCGGCCTAGTTGGGAGTACAAAATAACATGGAGTCGCCACCCGGTGTGAACCGGGACAAAGATTTAAGGCCGCACTCACCCCTCACAAGGGAAGACCTCAAATCGTTGGGTTCGGAATGGTCCCTTACTTATGTCACTTGTGATGATATGATTTGTGCAATAAACTAACCAAATCTATTCAACATTCATGCTCAAGGGTAATCTACGCCTAAGTTCGCATGCATAATAATAACAATGAGAACCTATATGTAAGTTCGCATACTTCAAAGTAAGTTATCATGACGACAAACACGCAATAACATACAATCATCACACAAACATGCTCAATTATCTAATGCGGAAAATAAATAAGAATCTAAGCATAAATATAAATTAAATCCCTAATGTAAAAACAACCTAATCATGCATAAAGAAATAACTTTCTATTGACTAAATCATGCTTAAGACAAATAACATGCTGACAACCTAATCATGCTTTAATAACAAATAAATAACCTACGAACTACAACATGCTCAAACACAAGTTTGGATGAGACGAAATACGTGTCTCTTAAGTGGTACGTGGCGTTGTATCCCGAGTACAAACCGCACTACCGTCCATTCGGATTCGGCTACGGAATTTACGTCCGGGTTTCCATCCTATATACCACAAAAGGGAACACACATTCCGCTCATCCAACAATCACATCATTCCTCAAACGACTCTGATGCGATAATATTTCTAAAGTAAATAAAATAAACGAAAGATAATAAATAAAAGGGTGCCCTCAGGTCTAACCTCTTTTATCGTCTCAAGAAAGGGCGTTACACGTCCGTTGGAAGGGTGAATGATCCGCAACTCTTTTGGTTCACCAACTCAACATCTTTCCTCGTTGTTTTGCTGTTTGGGCTGCTATTTTTACTCCATTTTGCGGTGTTTCTGGTCGCGGTATTGGCTCACTATTTTGCGGTGATGTGGGACTGTTTTGGGCAGTTTTTAGATGCAGTTTTGGGTTAATTCGGGGACTGTTTTGGGCAGTTTTTTAGGGTGATTTCTGGACTATTTCGGGGGTCTAAGTTGCAGCAAAACTGGGCAGAATGGGGCTGTGATGTGCGGCAGTTTATGAAGCAGTGCAGTGGGCGTTTGGGGCTATGTTTTGGGCGTGCAGTGGGGCTGTGTTTTGGGGCTGTTTTGGCGTGGCTTTGGGGCTGTTTTGGGGCTGTTTTGGCGTGATTTTAAGGCTGTGAAGGGGGCTTATGTGCGTGAAGGTTGGGTGAGTGTGTGACGTGGGCTACTAAGGACGTGAGCGTGAATTGTTTGTGTGAAGGCTGAGGGCAGTAGGTGCTTGCGTGGAGGGCTGGCGTACGTGAGCGTGAATTGCTTGTGTGAAGGCTGAGGGCAGCAGGTGCTTGTGTGGAGGGCTGGCGTGATGGACGAGTGGTGGCACTAAGGGCTGATGAAGGGCCTTTATTTGTGAAAGGGGCAAAGCGTGAGTGGGGTAGTGGCTGGGTGGAGGGGACGTGAACGGCAGGTGGCATTAAAGGGGCCTGAAGGATGGTGCTTGGCCTGGGGCTTGGTTGAGTGGAGGCTTGTGTAGCGTGATGAGTGGGCGTGAGGGGCTTTAGGGGAATGTGGCGTGAGTGGGCAGTGTGTGGTCTGCCAGGTGCGTTTGATGCTTAAAGGCTGCTTAGGGGCTGATTGTTTATTTGGTCGATGTGGGAGTGAGTTGATGAGTGGTGTGTGAGGCTAAGGTTGATTTGCTAAGGGTTGAGTGGTTTGTGAATGAGCTGCTGCTAGTTTAGGTGTTTTGGTCTGTTTGGTAGAAGGAAAAAGGCGTGCGTTTGGTTTTATGTGTGAGTCGGTGGAGCAAGGGTTTTTTCGTGGTCTTCAGTTTTATTGTTTTTTGGTGAGTGAGAGTGGTGTCTAGGGTTGCTTTGTTGGTTCTTGGTTGAGGATCTTGCGTGAGCTAAGGGGTAGAGATATGAACGTGTGTTGATGGTCACGGCTTTGATTCTGGTTTCACGTTGGTGGAGGGCACGCTCCAGGGACGTGAGGCGAAAGTGAGAAGATATTAGGGTTATGTCTGTGTCTTTGTTTTTGATCGGTGAAGGGGTGTGAAGCTGAGCTTAGATTTGTTTGGTCGGTAGGTGTGGCTGGTTAAGAGAGCCGAGAAGGTGCAGGTCTGGTGCATGTAAGGGTTTTGGTTGTTCTTGAGGGCTGTTGATGTGGCTGTGGCTTATGGTTTGTTCGGCTGATTGAGTGGTCTGTATGGCCTGAGATCTCTTGGCTGATGAGGGGCTGCTGAGAAGAGGGTTTGTGAGTGCGTTTTTTGCCATGAGTCGAGAATGATAGAATTAGAGAGATGGTGAGAGCATGTGCGTGCTAGGGTTTGTCGGTGTGTCTTTTTTCGGTGTCTGCTGGCTTATGTTCAGTGAGGGTTGATGTTTGTGATCTTTCCGAGAGTGGCATAAAGAGTTTGTCGAATGGGCTGAGTTTGCTGGGTTGCTTTCTGCGTGATTATGGTATTCTTTTGGTTGCTGCCGTGTGGGTGAGTGAGGTGCTGAGAGGAGCTTTAGGTTTAGGGTTTATTTTTTTATCTTTCTTTGTGTTTTGCCGAGGAAGAAGATCAGGGGCTGGTCGCTGCTGTGGTTGCTCTCTAGTGAAAGGGGCTGGTTTGTTTGTGCTTGTTGCTGCCGTGAGTGGTGAAGAAAAGAGAGAGAGGAACCCAGGGTTAGATTGTGTTATGTTTATATAGTAGTGCATGACTAGGGTTTGTGCATGGATTTTAAAAGGAAACAAATCAATTAATTATGGAGGGATTTTATTTAATTTTAAAGGGGAAAGAATAATGTATTTTTGGTGGGGAATTATTTAAATTAGTGAGTGATTTATTAAAGTTAGGAATGAATTGATTTTGATTTGATTTTAATTTGGAGGTGAATTATTTAATTTTGGTATTTAATTTATTTCGATTTAATTTTAATTGGATTTAATTGGTTTTGATTTTAATTTCATTTAATTTAAGTTTAATTTAATTTGTGAATGTGATTTAATTTAATTTAATTTAAGTTTAATTTAATTTGTTTTAATTTGTGACATGTATTTTAAATGTTTTAATTATTTAATTTGTGAGATGTGTTTTAAATGTTTTAATTATTTTTAAATGTGATTTAATGGGTTTGGTGTGTTTTAAAATAAAGGTCCAACAAGCGAACCTGAAGCGAAACAAGCGAGTTAAATCCGACCAAATGCTAACTTCCAACTTTGCCCTTCCGACGTCCGTTTCTCGCGGCTTTCACAATCAAAGAGGTAGTGTCTCCATACGAGACTCATCATCGGGATTTATATGCAAAAATACAGTGCCTACAGTAATAATGACAATTTATATATTATAAAAAGTGAGATTTCTAATTTTGAAATATTAAAAGTGGACCCACTAACCTCATTATTCTATTTTATTATTGTAGTCCAATTTAAAATTCTCCAATCACTTCAAACAAATTAAGCTTTTTTATTTTTACTCAAATTGTTATTTTATTTTACTAAATCTATTCCATGTGGATCGATCCCGGACTTATTGGGTTATTTTATTACTTCGACACTTTTATACTTAGGAGTAATGAATCATTTTTTAAGCATGTCAATCTTTCTCGGGAGCTCAGAATAATTTTTCAGTTTCAGTACTTTTTCATTTAACTTCTCCCATGAACAACCCTCAGTATTTTGACAATATCATAAGTTACATGTATCATTTTTAGTGATTTCAGTGGCGTTGGAAAGCTTAGACACAAAACTATAATGTTTATGTTAAGTATTTTCCCTAAATTCATGTGTAAGGACGTCAAATTTGAGCTTTAATTCACGTGTAAATACATGTCGCTTATGCACGACATGTAGAGGGGATAATTTAATTAGATTAAGAAACTTAATTTAATTTCTAGCCATGTTTCGCAACTCATGTTCTAACTAAGTTTATTCCAAATACATATTTGACAGGAGCCGCGTTCTCCCTCGGCGACGTGAAGCAGAGTTGACCGAACTTCAAATCTGTGAGTGGATGCTTTTTCTTTCAAAGTTAATTTGTATTTACTCGTTATTAATCAAGATTTATTTTAAATGCTTTAGGGCGTTAGCCATATTAATCATAAATACACGAGCCGCTTCAATTGACGTCGCGATGTACATTGCCCTACATCACGATGCGTTACCAATTTCATGATATGTCTTAATTTGCTCTAGGTCATGCCTTACGATGTTAGATAATACCCTAAACTTCCTTGTCAGCATGGGCACATACATCATTCATTTTTCATGTTTAAGATCATAAATACTCATGTATACTAACCATACTTTGAACATATACTTTGAAGACTCTACGCATGATATTTCACCCAGTTCCATATAACCACACGAGCAGTATGACTTAACACCAGCTTTGTGAGTGAATGTTATAAGTTACATGTTTTCAAACTTTAAGTGTTATACAAATTAAGTTAAACCTTTCTTGGAGTTTTGAATTTATATAAGAATGTTTTTGTTTTGCTATACTTTAATGTTAAGTAATTTAAGTACATGTTATATCTCAAGAATTATGGCAGTTTATAAATGTTTCCAAGTTATGTTATATGTTTGAAATGTGATATGACTATGAATTATAAGTTTAATATACACGATTCAGATTGATTTCAAGTTAAGTTATACAAGTAATAAATTATTTTCAAACGTCAATAGAGTGTCGTCCCCTCATCTATAGACACTTGAGTATGCTCATATTCCCTGATGGTTGTCGAAACCCTATTACATTTATTCATGTTCACATTCACATTCTCATGCTTATGAGGTGTTAGGTTCCCGCTAAGTTGGTTTCACCCCTCCAAGCTAAGATACATGTGTCGTTTTCATAAAAGTTATTACAAGTACATGTTATATGAATTTTTCATGACTATGTTTTGTTTTTAAGCTTTATGTTCATATATTCAGGTTTTCAAGAATATAATATATTAAGAAAGCAAGAAGTTTTACAAGTTATATTGTTTCATAATCAATTTACAGAATTCACTCACTAGGTCGTTCCCGGGACCTACCTACTAAGATGTGACAACATTAGTGTTAGATAAAAGGTCCATTTATTTCATCAATGATTTTCGCAAATAAAATATTTTGATGAAAATATTTTCCTAAAGTGAAAGTGTTTTCCAGTATTTGACTATCACATGCATATATTTTAAGACGTTTGGGTGATAAACATTAAAAAATATATATTAATAAAAGAAAAATTAATCATTTTACACTTATAGTTTTACTAATCCTCTTAACTTGGCATATTTGTGAAATAAAAAATTAATTTATATTTTATCTATTTTTATTGTCATTTTTAATTCTTGTATAGATAAAATATTGGTTTGGATGCTCAACGGGAAAATGGATACAATATTTGAATTTTGAAGGCCTAGAAACTCCAAAAAGCATGAAAATTGAGTTTAAATAAGATATAAAATCATTGACCATGTTTGATTTGCTATTGGATAAATTTATCGTAGAATTAGCTACACAAGATAATATTTATATTCAACAAAATAAATAAATAATCTCAATCAAAAAGACAATCTACCTTTCATTTTGCTTATTTTACATTATTGAAAAATGAGCAATTATCAAAAGTTGGAGTACCTACTTTTGACAATTAGTTAGAGGCGGTGAGCACCGTTTGCCTGTGAATTAAGGTACTCAGCACCTCAAGCAATCAACTATTCTTATAAATTCTCTATTAATAATTTGTGGAGAGTCTCAACTTCTGTGTGTTTAGTTTTAAATTTTTGTGGTAATTTCTTTCACTTTAATTAATGAAATTATATGTGTTTTTATTCATATCATGAGTAGCTAATTTACATATAACTGGGGCAAAAGGGTGAAGCTTTTGATATAAAATATAGATAATTTTTCTTATGTTATATATATAAATTGTCTTATTTCCGAATTCATATTTGTATTTCTTGTTTATGTGGGAGTTTGACTCTCTATAGATAGTCCTTAGATCTACAATCATGGATCAATATTCACTAGCATAAATAATACTTGAACCCAATAATTTATGTCACTGTCTATTTAATTTTTGTACTTTTCTGCTGAAAATCACATATTGATATATTAGCTTATGGAGTCTATTTGTAGATTCAGAAGAGCTTTCCGGAAATCTAAACTTTTTATTGATTACATAATCAGATTGTATGATTCTATCAGAATGTAGAAGATATATTTGTGTTAATACGGTAAGTGATAGCGCACAAAATTCTCTCTAAATGTTATATCTTGATGATATTTGCATTATAAGGTAATAATGATATATTTTTCAAGTAAAAGATTTACTTAAACCTTCTTTTCTCCATACGGATATGAATTGTACAATACAGATATTTGACATTCTCATCTATATCTCTGGTACAATTCAGATAGCTTATGATGGAGGGACTATATGATATGTTTATAACTCGACTTGTATGGTTCAGTGAGGTTATCTGTGGTTATCATAATTTGTGAGTTGGTAAATTATGGACACAGAATGTGTTCCGTGACAGATATATCTGAATCTAGAGTCTCACTAATAAAGTATACTGATAGAGTACTCGGTAATTAATTACGAATAATATGGATTATTTGTAATGTTACATAATTGAATGTTGACATTTGACATATAAATATTTAATTAATTATTTAACAAATAATTAATTTAATAATTGTTTATTAAAAATAGTGTCAAATTGACCAAAACACACTCCCTAATATATAATGAATATTTGGCCAAATTGGAAAATTACTTTTCACTTTGATTTGGCTTGGAGAAGCTTTGAAAGAGTAAATAAAAATATTTCTTTTGTTCCATAATGTTACATATGATGTAGAATGTTTTTCTTTCACATTTGGTGTGGAATTTATGTGTTTGATAGCCAAATAAGAACATTCTGCATGCATGTGTAAATTAATTATGCTAATTAGTGTAATTAAACCTAATTAGGGTGTAGGACACCAAAATTCCATTTTAGAGTTACTTATGACACTCCATGGTGACCTAAAATTATTCTAGAGTAACTTTGTGGTGGTAACTCTCCTTGGTGTATTTTTGGATTTAATTTATGAAATCGATGTGTTGTCGATGAAATTAGATATGTAATAATGCGTAGGAAAAAATCCTGAAAATTTCAAAATTATTCCGGAAGCGATTAGGGAATTTTCTGAAAAAACGCATTCGAGGAAAAATCATAATTTACTAAAATTACGATAATTTTTCCATTGTTACAGTACTCAAACTACTATAGCAATGTATAGGAAAAATTCATAGAATTTTCGGTAATATTTTAGAATTTTCTGCATTATAGGCAATATGATAATTCATTGGAACTTCCATAATCAGCAACTGCTATAGTGAACGAATTATTATAGTAGTGGGCTGGTCCAGTTTACGGATGATCCGGTTGTCCGGTTATCCTGGTCGGTTGGTTCGGAGAACCAATAAACGGATTAACATGTAACCAAGGAAAATTTTCCGAAAATTTTATCTCAAGTCTCTATGTATAATCACTTATAATATTTGATATTAATGAGTGATTATGGTGAAATAAGGATAAATTAAAGGTATATGATATGATATAATTTATCCAGATTTAAAAGTTTTAAAAGTTGATTTCACCTCCGCTGGATTTTTCCCAACATCCACTTCGTGATCTTTAAATCTCTATCCAGTTTATATTTTGGAAACGAGTTCCGAATGTTAATTGAGAGATCACAGATATGTCGTGATACGTATATGAATTGTACACTATGGAGATTTGACGTTTTCATCTATATCTATGATATAATTCGGATAACCTATGATAAAGGGCTATATAATATACCTAGACCTTGACTTGTATGGTTCAACATGGTTATCTGTGGTCGTCATAATTTGAGAGTAGGCGAATTATGACCACGAAATGTATTTCGTGGCAGATATACCTGAATCTAAAGTGTCTTACTAATAAAGTATACTCGTAGAACACTATGATAATTAATTACAAATAATATGGATCATTTGTAATGTTACACATGCTGGAGTATTTTTGTATCGAATATATATATATAATTTGATTATATACACATTAGGTCCAATTGAATTTTGATATATGTCAATAAATAATTATTTAATTAATTTAATAATTATTTGTTATAGAAAATTCTTGGAATATTCTTGATAAGCTTTATACATGGCTAAATAATAACCATGTATTTATGTTAAATTTGGCATCATTTTTAGCCATGTGTTAAACTTATCGAAATGACCAAAATGCCCCTCCTCTTTATATAACAAAATTTGAGGAAATGGGATGAAAAAATATTTTCTTTTTGAGGTTTTAGTTTTAAGCTTGAAAAGGTTCAAGAGAGAGCAAAACTATGGCTTTATTAGGGTTTGATCAATTCACCAAAATTATTGAAGTTGAGAGAACAATTGGAAGCAACCAAAGCCTAAATTGGCGAAATTAAGGTAATTTCTAATTATCTTTGGTTGAAAATGTTTCTTTATGTTTCCAATTGATTACGTTTAATATAATTGAGGTTCTTTTTTTTTTTTTTGGTGTTAATTAATGTTTAGAAACTCTAATAGGAATCCTTCAATGCATGTGTAAAATTAATTTGACTAATTAGTGTAATAGATAAAATTATGGTGTAGGATACCAAATTATCATTCTAGAATTACTTGAGCCACTCCTTGATGACCTATAATTTTTCTTGAGTTGTTTTATGGTGGTTGACTCTCAATTGGTAACTAAGGATTTGGATTTACATGATTTTAAATTAATTAGGTAATTAATTCAATTATGGCTAATTTGTGAAATTGAGATGTTGTGGATCAAATTGAGATATTTTGGATGAAATTGAATATGTAATAATGGGTAGGAAGACTTCTCGAAATTTTTCGGAATTGTTCCGAAAACGTTTAATGAATTTTTCGTAAATATTACATTAGGGGAAAAATCATAATTTACTGAAATTACTATTATTTAACCATTGCTACAGTACTCGGACTACTGTAGCAGTGCGTATAATGTGCCGAAAAATTTTCAGAATTTTCGGAATCATTCCGGAAGCATTTTGAAAATTTTCAATAAAAAACTAAACTAGGGGTAAAATAGTAATTTATTGAAATTATAGTGATCAACGACTGTTATAGTAGGCTACTTGAAATACAATTTTACAGAAATCTCGAAAGGGATACTATTCATTTAAGTACTTATTAGACAGATTTGAAATGATAAAGAAATAAATAGTTTTGAAATCGGATAATCCGAAAAACTTTATAAGAGATAAAGATGGATGTCTAGAATATTTATGTAAAATATTATATCAATCCGATAGTTAGATTTGGAGTTAAAATTAGTAGAGTCCAACTTGTATGAGAAATTACCTTGTTTGGTTGGATGTTTTAACTTGTTAATAGTTTTGTGTTGCATTTGTTTAAGGTATTTAAGACTATTGAAAGTTTAAAAGTATTCTTATAATTACTTTATCGAGGTAAGTATGTATATTTTCAACTGGGATCATAATAAATATATGTATTTGTGTGAAATTTATTCGATGTTTATATTATGTTATATTTATATATGAAGGTTTTTTTATATGCATATGTGATTATGTGTTTGGATATGCATTGAGCATGAACATACAAGAGGGTGCATGTTCATTATCCATGGTATTATGATTCTGATCGTATCATATGATATATTTGTTCTGTACAAGCATTGGGTTTCTAGTATGAGGGTGCACAATAATTTTATTTCTGTATCAATTTACAGTCCCGTCATCGGAAGTATAGATGACATCATGTGATATGAGCTAAACTGAGGGCCAATTGCCACAAAGTAATATGTTAATTTGGAGTGGGGTCTTGAGCCACAACTTAAAAGTAATATGCCACAAAGTGTTAAAGACAATAATTTTGAGATTTTCTTTTGATTTCCTTATTGAAATAAATAGTAACAAGAGCCACCACTTAAGGCCATTAGCCCGCAAAGTACTATTATGATTTGGATCGAGTCTTGAGCTAATACTAAAGGGCAATATGCTACAAAGTACTAAGATAATAATTTTGAGATTTTCTTATTTGAATACATGATATCATGAGCCACTCGAGGGCCATTAGGTCGTAAAATACTATGATGATTTGAAATTATGTCTTAAACCACCACTTGAGAGCAATATGCTACAAAGTGGTAAAAGACAATAATTTGAGAAGTTTTATCTAATTTAGAAATTTCCCGTGTGATGTGATTTTTGGAATATTAAATGCATGTTTAATCCTAATGAGAAAGCCTTACGTTTCTATACATAAATTTTAAGATTCGTTTAAAAACTTTTTTTTGCTTTCGATATTGTAAATCCTATATAATTGTGTTTACCACTATAATTTATTATTTGTAAGAAAAACAAAATTCAATTTAAGATGTTTCGAAAAGATCATAGCATATTATTGTTAGTGTTCCTAGAACATGTCAAGGATATGTAAGATGATTTGTGTGTGAATACATAAAGAAGTTTGCGGAAAAAAAACTTACAATGATCGGAAGAGTTTCAAAACTTTTCCATAAATGTAGGTGGAAGCTCCAAGCTTTCTTGAGTGTTTCCAACACTTGGGTGAGTTTTCCTATCACCTTGATTCACTCCTTATGTGCTAACAAGAACAAATTTTGAAAGAAAAAATCTCCTCCAAGGAGTATAGTGTTCAGCCAAAGAGAGAATTTGGGGAGAAGATGAATGGTTATTGTTTCCAAAATAAGTGTGTGTTATATATGGTTTCAAAAACCATGTTGGATAAAGGCAAGTGGTTTTGAAAAAACCATTTACTTTTTGCCAACTACCACCATCACCTTTGACAAGTGATGTGAGTGGTGGGTCCCACCCAATTAAATTCAAAATTCAAGTGGGATTAGATAACACACTTCGGGCCCGGTTACGTTTAATCCGATTAAACGAACTTTCCGTCGCGATGCAATTAAATCCAATTTAATTAAATAATAATGCCTAGCAAAATTATTACGGAAGTCGCTTACGAATTAATTCGTTCGCTAGAATTAAAATCCAATTTAATTCCGCATTGAAATCCAATTTCATTTAATATATCCAATATATTATTTTAGCCCAAATAAATAAATTAAATAGAAAAATCCAATTTAACTATTAAATTTATTTTACCGATAAATTCCAAATTAATCGCGTTCTCTCTTCTTGTCGAATTAATCCCAGATTAATTCTTGACGTAATTAATCCCAAATTAATTTTCTCACTGTTAATTAATCCTAGATTAATTCTTGACGTAATTAATCCCAGATTTTTTTTTTCTCTCATAATTAATCCCAGATTAATTCTCTGTTCAAGTCAAATCTAATCGGTGAATCTTTGGGAAGCGACCCAAGAGATCCCTGGATATGTTGGCAGTAAATACGGTCATCGGACTATCCGAACACGTGTGTACCCCGTACCACGTTCTTACCGATTTACAAGACATGGTTGGCTTCTAGCAAAACACTGTGCCTACCCAATTCTCCAGAAATATTCAATGAAGAATATACAATTTTTATCAGGCGTAGTATACAGTGTATTGCGTATTACGATCAAGTATCAGAAGTCACATGCTAGGCCTGGGGCTGGAATTGTGTCTGCCCCGTACGAAGCATATATCGAATCACTATCAACTAGTCTATGTAATCGGATAATCATGACCTAGTCATATTATCCTGATAGCTACCGCATTTAAGAGTATCAGTTCTGTATCCTTGCGTGATCATCATCTCCATATGATTGAAGTGATACTTCCATCTTGACATCACACCCAATACACTACGATTCTCAGCATACTCAGAAGGGGCGTACACAGAACCTGTTAAAGCCTCGGACGACCAAAACCAAAGTATACTGATTGTCGCAAGTATTAGCGATGCAAGTCTCAGGTTAAAACCAAATACATCTACCCTGATTCGGATTCCCATAGACACATAGTCATACTACCAATGGGATTCCGAGGGGTCTATCCAGAGCGAAGCTGTTTCCGTACCATCGGTAAACAGAACCTCCTATTACACTTGCATGAGTATCCAATACCCAAATTTATGAGAACTATGCCGTTAAGCTTCCATAACGCGCACAAGTGTAATACTAGTCTATTATGCATTATCGATGTCCAGTCTCGATAATACTACGACTAGGGATATTTAATGATTAAACCTTTCGTGGATTAATATTGTCTCATATCTTATTAATCCGGAACTAATCATAAAGACTTTTATCATTTATATATCCGAGTAATCCAATTACAAATGATAAAAGAGCAATTTCTTTGTCACATAGTTAATTTTGTACAATAACACCATGTCCTTTACAAAATGTGTTGCTATAGGTCATAATTGTCCAACAATCTCCCACTTGGCCTATAGTCAATCACTCAAGTGTCTAACACCTGAACTATGTACGGTTCGCTCGTACTTATGCTAAGATATCGCTTTCGTCAGCGGATATGCAAGGTTATCATCTGAAACGATCTTTTGATCTTGACATCGCCACGATGCATGATCTCACGGATCGGATGAAATGGTCGAAGTACATACTTGGATCATTGATGAAACCGTAATTCCTTAGCCTGTGATGTAGCCCAGCTCAGCTGCTAACAGAACTACTCCTAATATAATTAGGAATTTTATAGATCCAAAATGCTTCTTTTGCTGCCTCAGCCGCAGCAATATATTCTGTTTTTGTCGTTGAATCGGCAACAGTATCTTGCTTGGAAGATCTCCAGCTCATTGTTCCGTTATTCAAACAAAATAAGTACCTTTAATACGACTTACAGTCGCCTTTACGGTTTGGAAACTTGCAACGGTGAATCCAGTCACCTCAAGTTCTCCATCTCCATAAATTAAGACAGCATCATTAGTTCGTCTAAGATACTAAAGGATGTTCTTAACATCAATCCAGTGACCATCACCTGGATCGGCCTGATAGTGACTCCATATGCTCAAAGCATATGAGACATCAGGTCGCATATATATCCTTCAATGTACGGGTTCTCGGAGAGTGCCAACAACTTTTAGATCTATCCAAATAGATCCTTATTCCTATAATAAGGTTGCCTCTCCCAAGTTTTTATGGAGAATTTTAATGAAAGCCAAACTTTCACCGATTGTAACATGAGAATGTTATTTCCAAGAAATAATACATCATCAATGTATAGGATATTCAATGTCAGTGCACTCCCACTAACATTCTTATATACACAAGAATCATTATCGTTTTGAATGAATCCATATATCATTATGATCTCATCAAAACGTTGGTTCCAAGAACGCAATGTTTGCTTCAATCCATAAATGGATCGATTTAACTTGCAAAACTCGTTTGCATGTTTTGGTATGACAAAACCGTCAGGGTGTTGTATAAAACATCCTCCAAAAGGTTTCCGTTAAGGAAAGCGGTTTTGACGACAATCTGCCATTTTTCATAATCGAAATATACAGCTATAGCAAGCATTATCCGAATGGATTTAATCATGGCAACGGGTAAAATGTTTCGTCGTAATCGACATCATGTTGATGACGATACCCTTTCGCTACAAGCCTAGCTTTGTACGTTTGTTTGTTGCCATCCATGTCTGTCTTCACCATGAAGACCCATTTGCTACCAATAGGCACAATGCATTTTGGTACATCAACCAGTGTCCAAACTTGGTTGTATACATGTAATCCATTTCGGACTTCATGGCACTTTGCTATAAATGAAGTCGATACCTTGTATCACTTCCTCATATGTAGCTGGTTCATATTCCTCAATAAGATTAACATCTTCATGAGGTGAGATCAGAAACCCATACCTCTTAGGTTGTTTTCGTGACTCTCACCGACCTACGCGGTTCTTGTGTATTAGAAGATTGTGGAACAATCTCATCCCTGATGAAATGTTCGTGTTCCGTTAGGATTCGGTGTCAGTAACAGTATTACTCTGATTTTCATCGAGTTTTACTTTCATCCCACTTACCACTGCATTTAGGAATTCCTTTTCAAGGAAAATCGCATGGAGAGCAACAAATTTCTTTGTTCTCTTGTGAGTTGTGGAATTGGTTTCCCTAAGATAACCAATTACAAATGGGCACTTGTCCGATTTAGGTTCTAGTTTGGTACCATTCAAACATATGCCCAGCATTCCCAAATCTTCAGGAATGAGAAATCTGATTTCTTTCCTGTCCATATTTCATATGGGGTCTGTCCAACAGACTTTGTCGGAACCTTATTCAAAATAAGTATAGCATTGTTCAATGCGTATCCCCTGAAGTAAATTGGTAGCTCAGAGCGACTCATATTTGACCTTACCATGTCTAACAAAGTTCGGTTTCTCTGTTCGGACACACCGCTCAATTAAGGTGTTCCGGGAGGAGTCCACTATGAAAGAATACCATACTCTTTCAAGTAATCGAGAAACTCATTGTTCAAGCATTTTCCACCACAGTCCAACCAAGACGTTTTAATACTTTTACCGGTCTGTTTTTCTACTTCGTGTCGAAATTATTTGAATTTTTCAAATGTTTCCAACTTGTGTTTCATAAGACACACATAACCATAACGCGATGCAACATCCGTAAAGGTTATGAAGTATTTTTTATCCATCTCTAGCCTGGCTAGATATGGGCCCACTTATGTCACTATGAACGATGGCTAACAGCTCGGTGGCACGTACACATTTACTGCTAAAAGGCGTTTTAAGCACTTTGCCTAATAAACAAGATTCGCAGACGTCAAATGATTTAGGATCAAATATGTCCTAGTATCCATTCTTCCAAAGAGTAGAAATACGATTCTTCTTAATGTGTCCCAGACAACAATGCCACAAATAAGTCTCATCTGATTACTCAGTTTAAGCTTTTGTTTGTTATGTTATATGTTTGAGATTTGCCTATATTCAAAATACAAATATTGTTATTCACATCTAATGTGTATATCTCAATATCTTCTTTATAAACAAAACACCCCGTGTTCTGGAACATAAAGATATATCTACAACGGGTTAAACTAGATATAGAGATAATGTTTCTAGTCAAACTAAGTACATTATAACAGTTTCCTAATTTAAGTACATGCCCAAAGGGCATTTCCATAACTTAGGTTCCCACATCCAAAATAGCGACTCTCGTCCCGTTTCTGACTCGCAGGTCAATCTCATCTGAAGCCAGACTCCTGTAATCAGAAGGTCTCGTACATCAGTACATATGTATGTACCACACCCAATATCAAAATCCAATTTTAAAACTAGCAGTGGATATGTTTATAACAAACATACCTGAAGTCAGAGCCATACCCGCCTTCACTTCCTTATGACTGCCTTGTCCATACGGCAATCACGCTTCCAGTGACCCCGTTTGCCACAGTTTAGGCATACATGTTGAGGATATGTCCTTAGTTTCCCAGAAGACTGTGATGATTGAGCTTTGCCCTTTTCACAGCCTCAATAAGCCTTCGGCCAAGCCTTGGCCTTCTGGGATGTCGAAGTAAGATGCGCCTTGCGCTTCTTGCCCTTTTGGAAGCTCTGGCTCTGCCTCCTTGAGCATAGCCATTAACTCTCCAAGAGTTTTCTCTTGGTTCATACGAACCCGCCCCAGCATTCGGGCAGAGACTGTAAGATCAAATCTATTGAAGTCTCGGCCTCATGGGTAATGCCCAGCTAACCTAGTTGTTCGATGTCAGCAATCATCTGGACACCTAGTGCTCGACTGATGTACCCTCTAACATACGCGAGCGAAAGAGCTTCTTTTGCAATTCGTATTTCCAAGATCTAAGGTTAGATCTATGAATTCATAGTATAAGGATCTAATCCTTAGTTATGACGATGAAATTAAAGAGTCATTGCAGCAAGCATAACGGATTGAGCACTAAAGTTATCATCACATTGAGTCTTCTAAAGCTCATGCTCTTATTTGCTCAACTCCGGGCTCAGGCCCGAGAGTTTCTCTATCCAATAGAGTAACTTCTCAGCTCCTAGGACTATCCTGAGATTCATTCCCAATCTGGAAAATTTACGTCGTTAAATACATTATCGCCCATGATGATGTCCCAACACTAATCTTTCCACCCATCTTGATTACAATAGTCCAACTATTCAATCAACGATTTTGGGTACACTCAAAATGCAATGATTACTATAGTCCAACTATATAATCAACTACAAGTGGAGTAGTGTGTTGTACAGTCTAACTGTTCAAAGAAAGCAATATTCAATATTAGTCCAACTATTATTTATAACGACAATAAATTAAAATAAAAGAGCGCGTATTGGCAAGTATTTAAACGAAATTGCAAATTTAATACTTGTCTCCCACTATTTTTCGACAAGCCTCTAACCCTCTGTGGAGTACTCGGGAAACCTAGTTTCCTAGTGGGTTAGGATCCCGTTAAATAACACACAACCTTGACTTTGGCCAACAAGCTGTATAAAACTTAACTAGGTAGATCTCTAAGATCAATTGGATTCTCATCCAATTCCTAGATCCAGTAGGTGGACCTCAAAGTCCGAAACATATATCCAATATATGTAAATATATCAAATATATTTCCTAACCTTTTCCTCTGAATCAACTAGGCATTGGCTTTGGCTCAACAAGCTTAATGATTCCAGTTAAGCGGGACCCATTGACAGTGGGAAAACTTCGTAATCCACGTCGATGAACTAGAAGTGACCTTGACTTTGGCCAACAAGTCACAACCGCCCAAGACATGCTATATAGAACAAAGCGTTCGTGGTTTAAACACATCCGTGATGGACATTGATCTTGACTTTGGCCAACAAACCAATGCCAATCTTGGATCTTGAGAGAGAACCACTCAATGGAAGGAAAAACGCTTAATATTTGATGAGGGTTTTTCGCGTAAATTGGCAACCAATTTATTATCTTGATTAGGTCTCATCATACTACCCTTAAGCATGCATTCTAAAAGCATAATAAGGCGCGAAATAAATTATAATGATATACGGATGAATATATAACAAATTTGTTCCTAGAACAAATCTCTCATTTTCCTCTCTCCCGCTAGCACTATTCTTACTTTTACCCAATTACATAATACATCAAAGAAACCTCATTTACATTGAGGGGAATTGGTGAGAGAGAAATACAATGCGAAAAGAGATAATAGGCTGGACACGCAGGTCCAATTTAAATAAATTCTAAATTTATTACAATAATTTCCAAAATTGCCCTCACCCTTCTAATATCCATGATATACATTATTCATACAATACATCCAAGTATTCACACAACGCATGTTATTCAATCAATCTAATCCAATTAATTAATCTTTGAATTAATGACCATCCAATGTTCAAACAACGATTTGATTTGCGCGAGTCCAACTCGTTTAAGAATAAATACTCAAAGTACGTATTCTTGAATTATATCGAACTACAATTTTAAATCCAATTTAAATTGTATCCAATACTAATTTATATTTAATTCCAAATTAAATAATTACACTTTTTAATAGTGCCTTTTAGACTTAGATTCTAAATCCAATCTCAATGGGTCTCAAAGGCCCAATTAACATCCAATGTCAATTTAATTAAAGTCCAATGGGCTTTTAATTAATTCTTAAGGCATGGGCTTTGGCCATTATAGTTCAAACCCAAGATGTCAGGCCCAATTAGGAATCACCATATGCCAAAAATCAATTTAGACCCATTAGACCCAATTAATTATTAAAGGCCCAATTGTCATATTTGGACTTTATGGAAATGGTTTTAGGCCCAATTGGATCCAACCCAATTGTCCAAAATCAAATTTGGCCCAACCAAGCCCATTAAGCCCAATTACAACAATTAAATTAATACATTATTCCAAATACCATATTAATCCAATTCCAGAGTAATTAACATAATTAATCAACTAATCTAATGTTTCCAAAACAATAATTAATCCAATTAATCATGCTCAACGTTTCCAATTCATGTCCAACACAAATTGAAGTAAAATCAATATATAACATGCTTAGGGTTCACGGCAATGGCAAATAAAATATCATGCAATTTGATTTCAATCTAATAAAATCAACTTTTAACATACATTTCATGCCAACAACACATCCAATTGCTAATTTTTCAAAAATCACCATGAACTATTACTATGGTGAATTCGGCGAAGTGAGGGAATTTGGGGATTTTTTATCCAATCAATTTTTTCTCAAATTCAAAGATGCACAAATCCAATTCATCATCATCCAAACTCAACCAAACAATCAATTTAGGTAAATCAAGCTCCAAGCCAAAAATCCCAAATTAAAGTATATGAACCCTAGATTTTCAAATCAAACCTAGGATGCTCTGATACCATTGTTAGTGTTCCTAGAACATGCCAAGGATCTCTAAGATGATTTGTGTGTGAATACATGAAGAAGTTTGCGGAAAAAAAACTTACATGATCGGATGAGTTTCAAAACTTTTCCATTGATGTAGGTGGAAGCTCCAAGCTTTCTTGAGTGTTTCCAACACTTAGGTGAGTTTCGGTATCACCTTGATTCACTCCTTATGTGCTAGCAAGACAAATTTTGAAAGAAAAAATTTCTCCTCCAAGGAGTATAGTGTTCGGCCAAAGAGGAATTTTGGGAGAAGATGATTAGTCATTGTTTTCGAAATAAGTGTGTTATATATGGTTTCAAAAACCATGTTGGATAAAGGCAAGTGGTTTTTGAAAAAACCATTTACTTTTTGCCAACTACCACCATCATCTTTGACAAGTGATGTGAGTGGTGGGTCCCACCCAATTAAATTCAAAATTCAAGTTGGATTAGACAACACACTTCGGGCTCGGTTACGTTTAATACGATTAAACGAACTTTACGTCGCGACGCAATTAAATCCAATTTAATTAATAATAATGCCTATTAAAATTATTACGGAAGTCGATACGAATTAATTCCAAATTAATTCATTTGCTAGAATTAAAATCCAATTTAATTCCGCATTGAAATCCAATTTCATTTAATATATCCAATATATTACTTTAGCCCAAATAAATAAATTAAATAGAAAAATACAATTTAACTATTAAATTTATTTTACCGATTAATTCTAAATTAATCGCGTTCTCTCTTCTTATCGAATTAATCCCAGATTAATTCTTGATGCAATTAATCCCAGATTAATTTTCTCTCTCTTAATTAATCCTAGATTAATTCTTGCCGTAATTAATCACAGATTAATTTTTCTCTCTCATAATTAATCGCAGATTAATTCTCTGTTTGAGTCAAATCTCATCGGTGAATCTTTGGGAAGCGACCTAAGAGATCCCTGGATATGTTGGCAGTAAATACGGTCATCGGACTATCCGAACACGTGCGTACCCCGTACCACGTTCTTACAGATTTACAAGACATGGTTGGCTTCTAGCAAAGCACTGTACCTACCCAATTCTCCAGAAACATTCAACGAAGAATATACAATCTTTATCAGGTGTAGTATACAGTGTATTGTGTATTACGATCCAGTATCGGATGTCACATGCTAGGCCTGGGACTGGAATTGTGTTTGCCCCGTACGAAGCATATATCGGATCACTAGCAACTAGTCTATGTAATCGGATAATCATGACCTAGTCATATTATCCCGATAGCTGCCACATTTAAGAGTACCAGTTCTGTATCCTTGCGTGATCATCATCTCCATATGACTGAAGTGATACTTCTATCTTGACATCACACCCAATACACTACGATTCTCAACATACTCAGAAGAGGCGTACACAGAACCTGTTAAAGCCCCGGACAATCAAACCAAAGTATACTGATTGTCGCAAGTATTAGCGATGTAAGTCTCAGGTTAAGACCAAATACACATACCCTGATTCAGATTCTCATAGACATAGTCATACTACCAATGGGATTCCGATGGGTCTATCCAGAGTGAAGCTGTTTCCGTACCATCAGTAAACATAACCTCCTATTACACTTACATGAGTATCCAATACCCAAATATATGAGAACTATGTCGTTGAGCTTCCATAACGCGCACAAGTGTAATACTAGTCTATTCTGCATTATCGATGTCCAGTCTCGATAATACTACGAGTATGGATATTTAATGATTAAATATTTCGTGGATTAATATTGTCTCATATCTTATTAATCCGGAACTAATCATAATGACTTTTATCATTTATATATCCGAGTAATCCAATTACAAATGATAAAAGAGCAATTTCTTTTGTCACATAGTTAATTTTATACAAGAACATCATGTCCTTTACAAAATAGTGATGTTATGGGTCATAATTGTCTAACAATTATATGCATTTGCATTGTATATTAGTACGTATGTATTTTATTTGCTTACTGAGTTTTATACTCATTACAATTTATTATGATTCCCAGAGAGTTGTAAGGAATTTGAATTGAAGTGGTCTCTTAATGTCCGAAAATTATATTATGTGCCGGGTGTATTTGCCTTCTCTCTCACAGCAAGCGGGCCCCACAACTGTGTGGGTCCCACCTGCTGTGAGAGAGATGACATATACAACCGACACATGATATACCATCTCCTTAATGTCGAATGACTTGATTTGAAGATTATACTTGATTTGACATAAGATCTTCTACCGACATTTGAATTGAGAAGTGGATTAGGAAAAATTATTTAAAGTTTTAAATATTTTTAAGATTATCTAATGTACTTAAGATTCGAATTATTGAGTATGAGGATCTTTATATTCACAATTATTTATTAAAAACGATTTGTTAGAGTTTCATGCTTTGACAGTTTAGTTTTTAAATATACAAATGAAAGAAAGATAGTAACATTTTGGTTTCTTTTGATTCCGAAAATCGAGGTATTATTGGCGAAGAACCCAGAATCCGCGAACAAGGGAAGTCCTCATGCTTGTTTTACAAACAAGTTCATGTTTTTTTTAGCTCTAAAATTGATGGGAGCTCTTTATATATTCATAGAGACAACCAATTGTATGCCTTCTAATGGTGATCAATACAAGCAGAGTCATGACTTAAGTCCTATAACCCATTGTGTATCGCTTATCTTCATATGATTTTAGCTCTTGAAAATAGCTTTGGAGGGTGGGTTTTTTTTCTCACAAAGTAAACAAACCCTAACATCTGTTTTTAAGCACGAAAATAGGCTATTCTTTTGCAATTTTCACACTTATGACAGCTAGTAACAATGGCTAGCAAGATGTGTTATATAGAAAAAGGGTTCAAATATGTGTTATATAGAAAAAGGGTTTACACAATTATGGAAGCAAATTACCTTAATAAGTGAGCTAATTTATAAGACAAGTATTCTAACTTATTTTGGACATTATTGGATCCTAATTGATCCTTATATAACATAGTCAATAGCTCATATAATAATAATAATAATAATAATAACCACCATTTTCTAGAGTCCCAAACTTATTCAATTTATAAATTACTAATTTATTATTATTGATCAATTCTGGTCACTATGAATAATTTACTATAAATATTTAAATAAATAAATAAAACCGCCTAATTCTGCCTAACCCACCAGTCTAGACGCCGTCTAGAAGACCTATACACCATGTGTTCCTCCACTGTATGTATGCATACTGCCTAACACTTTTTAGAACATTATAATTTGTTAAGGATGAAGTTTAAATAAGAGAGGATTAAATTTGAAACAGAAGGAAGCTGAGATAGCTACTAGGGAGGGCACTAGGGATAGAGCTTAAGCATATTAAGTAGTATACAGTGTCGGCATCAACGAATCTATGCAGTTAGGAGGAATGGTTTAAAACTGCTACTAGATGTGCACTACTCATACTAATAACGGATTGCTATTGGTGCGAACGGAACTCAGAGATCAATTTTTAATAGAAAAAAAAAAGTTCTTTATTTGAATTTGAATCTTTCGGGCATTCGTCGGGGTCTCACTTATATTAAGATAAAACATAGGGAGGAGCGCCTTCACTATCTATCCACTGGCACCACTACCTTCTAGCTAACACAGTCCCAAACCTGAAGCTAAGAGTCCCATATCGGATTTGGCATTGTGAACTATCCCTCCAGATGGAAAATATTGTGGAAGAAAATTATAGGCAACCATAAGACAATTAAAATGATTAATCCTTGAGAATTATAAGAGGTTTATATTGGTGTACTTAATAAATGAGATTTAAAAGGAATTTCACAGGTTGAAATAGTGTTTCCCCTTTATTCAATAATAATGTTTTATGTGACTTTATATGTGCCTGTATCATTTTCTGAAATTTGAATCCAATACTAAATTGAATTATGCTAAATTTTTCATAATCTTCTAATATCATTATAGCACAATATAGAATCAGTTATATATAAATTATCATCCAATAACTACCAATCATAATCTCTCTAAAAAAATATATAATAATTACAAAATTCCCCTCCACCGAATTCAAATCAAATTTTCCACAACCTCCACTCAACCCTTAATTAAATCCTTTTTTGGTGATGTGAATCAAGCTAAAAAAAAATGTTCCGTTCATTATTCACATCTCCGAGTTCTCCAGAAAAATGGCGTTGCAACACATATGGTGATAAAAAAAAAATGATGACAAAGAATGAAATATGCAAAGCAGCAAAGGAGAATGAACTCAAAAGAAGCAAGATATTGTAGTGTAGCTGGAACCACGGTAAAGATTAGAGATATTGAAGTATAGCACCTGTGTGATTGAATCCACATGATACTTGCAATGCTTTCACACTCTCTCCAAAGTTTATATTGTCGGTTGCAAGTAGTCGACATCATTTCCATGACCCTGAAAGTAGTACCAAACAAACATCATCTTGTAAGTAGACATGCACATGGTTGCGGTTTCAAACCGTAACCGAATTGTTGACCAACTGAATCTTTAACAAATCAAATCGCAGACCGCAACCGAACCGGAGTCCGATACGGTTGCAGTTGGTACATTTCAAACCGACGGTTGAACCGGATTTTTTAAATCATTTATAACATTTTTTTAAAAAAATTAAAAAAAATACGGTTCGACCGTAACTGTACAGTTCGGTTTGGTTACGGTTAAGGTTTACGGTTTCGGCTTTGGCCAAACCGTAAACCGTACTGTTCGATTACGGTTGGATGCCTACTTGTAAGGTCACCAAATTAGATAAATATCATTTTCCATAATGGCAAGACTAGACAGAACTTTGTCCTACTTGATATTTCTACACTTTTGCTTCACAGAAGCATTTACCAATTCATGCTCTAATAAGTGGAAATGTCTAAATAATGCTGCCTTTCCTCACCCCTTTCTTCTCAACCCTCTTAAACTGTCTACAAAATAAACATCCTAAGTTTGTTAAAATAAAACTAACATATAAAGACTTTCTTTGGTTGTCTACACTTTGTTTGGTACAACTCTCCAAAGGAAGGTTGTTTGATTTTCTACTACGCGCCATTAAGCAGAATTCAACTTTAAAATCCAACCAGTAAAGAGAGGGAGCCCAACTTTAAAAACTGTCAAGCCTTAACTTAGTGATGTGGGAAGCAATTACAGCCGATATAATCTTCCCCTCTTTGAAAAGGGACGTCCACAACGGCCCACATGTTAGGTTAGGTGACTTTGCGGAACCCGCATGCAACAAGTAGCAGCCCTCCCCATTTTACTCCACATGTGACGAGGGCCTTCTCCAAGAAATGCAAGCTCTGATACTAATTGTTTTGAATACGTTGGTCAGAAGTCATCCTTGGCTTGCAGGCCATAACTAAGCGATGTGGGACGCTTCTCGAGTGTACAAAAAAAAGCAGCTATGTTAAGAGAGAAACATATGACAAACTTTGTAACATAATAAAAAGGTAATTTATATGATTTAACATTTTAAAATGCACTAAAATTTCTACTTCTAGTCAACGTCATATTTAGTGTCTAAGCTATACCAAACGGACCCTTAGGCACATAACAATCCAGAATCCACCCACTTTGAAGAAGTCGCAGCTCTGACAACTAATCATTGGGAATTACCACTTTGATTCTGCCTTTTACGCCCCTTATTATTTTCATAATATTACAACACTCCCTGAGGTCAAAAAGTAAATGGAAATGAAGGATAAATAATTTTCTACCGCATTATCCTTTAAATTTAAATTAATTGACAAAATAAAAAAAAAATTTTGAAAGACAACACATGATGACACATCAAGGGCTAAATATACAACATGAAATTTCAACACCCTTCGTCTATTCCCAAAAAATACCACGAGTTGCATTTTTTTCTATGGAAATTGGTTTGTATAGTGCCAATTTATTAATTTAACAATAAATTAATAAATTTATATGGTTTTATTTATCACTTTTGCTAGTTTATTTATTTATTCATTATATTCTCCGGCATAAGTTTAGTATGGAGCATTTATGTCAATTGTCATTATAAGTTTTGTCACTATGGGTAAATATGTGGGGGGGGGGGGGGGGGGGAACCAATAAAGTGGGAATATTCCATTAACATTTTGACCTCAGGGGAAGTTGGGATCTTACGAAATTAATAGGGGTAGATGGTAAAGGCAGAAAAATAGGGATGTCGGAAGTGGCAATCTCCCACTAATCATTCCCACCTAGATGCAACCTAATATTAGCCCCAAACTATAACCAGTAAACAGTCAAATCCAACTACATATCCCCATTAGATACTCCTCCTAAATCTCCAACTCCCTCGTACTTATTATTCTTTAGAACTCACCCTTAAAAATCAATTTGTATCAGAAGGGACCCAGTTATTCAGTGTTCGAAAACAGCCAAGGACCGTCACGCCTAGCCCCAAGTCATTGGGGCTAGATGTGTGTCAGAATGGCCGATGTTTTTTGTCCACTAAGGCGAAATGTCGTAGCCAAAAGCCACCATTGACAATCATTGACCGCTGTCAATTTTGAAACCCTAACCCTATTGCGGCCGAATTTCATACCCCAACCTTAACCCTAACCCTAACCCTAAATTTACAAAATCAACTCTATCTCATAAATTTCAAAAAGCCACAATTTTACATAAATTCTAATTTCCGAAAAACCCATATCACTCAAACAACATTTCCCTATAATCAATCTGTGTCCCAAAATAAGAAATCCCAAAATGAACTCAAAATCTTGAATTCTCTGTCGGCCGATGAATTGTATAGTAGGCAGTGCCTAGGTGCTACGGCACTAAGCTGCCTCCCTACTAACGCCTAGCGAGTTTTAAAACATTGATCGATGTTCAAAAATTTGAACTGAGATGACTTTTCGAATAAACTGCCTCTTAGGTCAGAGCTCAGTCCGCCTCACACTAATGGCCATTATGCCAACTAAGACAAAATCATACTTTTAGAGGAGAAGAAAAGTTTGACCAGACAAGAAATCCTCCACTTCCTAGGATCTCAACCTAGCTGCACTTGCACCATATATATTGTTTTCAAAGAGTGATTTATTAATTAAAATAAATCTTTATATATATATATATATATATATATATATATATAACATGATGCGATGTTAAAATCTAAACGCTATTGTTAGGAACTTATTATAAGGTTACTATAAGGTAGAACATTTAGTTCAAATAGTAACTCAAAAGTCAAAAGCTTTAACATAAATTAATACTAATAACACACCCTTGTAACCATAACACTCAAGTGTCACAGGCAACATCAAATTACGCTTGGCTATGATTTCAATGGCTGGCTGTATCAAAAATCAAGTACTAGGGCAGAAAAACTTACAAAAATAACAACAGGTTCAATACTTGCCAATAGTCATGATAATGAAGATAATTAATTTATTTGTCAGAAACAACTAGAGATTATATTAAAAAAGTGGAATAATACCAATTGTCCGCCAGAGGAATGTCCATCTTCTGAGAATGTTCCATGAGAACCACCCCAGCCCCAGGTCAGCACCTTGCCTTCTGTAATAATAAATTCTCATCATTTAAGTCAAGCAGTTAAAAAGTAAATATATCAACATCAAGTTGTTTACACTGGCTATATGGAAGTGCAGAGCACTAAGCAAGCACACAGATAGTTATCCATTTAGGCAAAATGCACAAAAATAATAGCAAACACAAATTAAAGTATTAAACGATATATAATTATTGTTAATTCTAAGGATAACATTTTATTCTAAGAATAATAACAGCATTTACTATGTCAAATGACTCAAATGGATATAATATAAAATCGAATGACCAAAGTACCAAGGCAACATAAGAGAGTAATTGAGCTCTCAACGACTATTCAACCTTAATGACCAGAGCTTTTTGGTGATGAGGAACCAAAAAACAATTGCTACATCAACTTAAAAGGAGAAAATTCCCTTCATTGGATGGTGAAGCCAAATGCCCTAGATTTTCTTTCTTGTTATTTAATTTATGTGTTGTTGCCTTTATTTCACTATTATTTTACTTTTATTATTTTTAGTTTAATTTTAAATCATCATCTTTTTCATACTAAACTAGTTATAGTCATAATTAGATGGAATTTAAAGTTACTCAATCCTTGTGGGATGATAAATCTATACTTGCATTCAGTGTTGTTAAAGGCAAGAGGCGCACTGCAGCAATGAGACCCTAGAAAGTGAGGTGCGAGGCGAGAGGCACATGCCTCACATACATGAGGCGCAGGTTTATTAATAATAATTAATAATTTGTAATATATGCTTTATGAACTTGTACATGTAAAAAATAATAAATAGATAATAATCTTTTGATACTTTAAAAAATATGCATAGTTTAAATTCAAGAAAATTATAAAAAATAAGTCCAAATTAGAATACTTAATAAAATATGCACAGTTGTGAACCACCGGATTCCATTATGCACAAGAAGTATATCAATATCAGCTAACAATTCACCACCAAAAACATAACAAATCACCTTAAAACTCATATCAAATTAAATTACATAAAAGAAAAAATCAAATCAAATACCAGGACAACAAAATGCAGATGAAGAAAAAACAGCAAAATAAAAGAACAAATACACATGATGAAAAACAGAAGAAGATGATAAAAAGTTAAAAACAAAAAACAAAAAACAAAAAAAAAATACAGATGAAAAAAAAAGGAAAAAAAAAGAAGATGATGATGAAAAATATATACGAAGAAAACAAAAAATAAAGAATATGACGATAAAAGAGAAAAGAAAGAAAAAAGCAAAAAAAAAAAAAAAGGATTAGAAGAAGAAGATAGAAAACAGAAAACAGAAAAGAAAGAAAAAATAAAGAAGATAACAATAAAAAACAGATGAGAAAGAAAAACGAGAAAAAAATAGAAGAAGATATAAAACAAAGAAAAAAGAAAATGAACAGTAGAAGATGATTACACACAGATGAGAGAGAGAAAAGAAAAAAAAAACATAAGACGACGAGAAAGAGATGAGAAAAAACAAAAACAGAAGCATACCTTTCAATCGGTGGTGGAGACAATCGACAGTGCCGTCGGAGACTCAAAACGGTGGCCGAAATCGAAGTCGATGAAGTGGAAAGGAAATGATTTCAGTAGCAGAGTTTAAGGTTTCAACAACAGTGTTAAAATTTTTGCGTTTCAACAATCCTTAAATACTTAATTTAATTTAAGTCCATGAAGAGGCCGCTTCATCACCTCACGCCTCGCCGCGCCTCGCCACTTGTCACGGTCCTAGCTTAAGGCTAGGATGTTCAGTCACTTTGTAAAGGAGCTAATGTTTTGAGACACCAGATCAAGCTCATTCATGGTCAAATATCTCTCATGAGACCTTGTACGATTTCATCTGTGAGGTCTTATTCGGAAGTTTGCCTGGAGAATTAGAAACATGCTCGCTAGCCGCTAGCGTAGTTCTGTGGCGTTGTGAAGGAGCTTATATTCTGGAGTGTCGGATTGAGCTCGCTCCAGGTCCTAAGTAACTCTCATGAGCCGTGAGGTCCCGTTCTGAAGTTTGCCGGGTGATTTAGGGATATGCTAGCTTGCCGCTAGTCGTTGGCCTAGTTTTGGTGCATTGTGAAGGAGCTAATACTCCGAGGGGGCGGATCGAGTTGGACCAATACACTAGGTTTGTTAAAAGAGATTAGTTATGGTGAAATCAAATGCTCCAATATTTGCTTTCTTGCAATTAAATTTCGTTGTGGTGTTGATTTTATTTCATTATTATTTTTCTTCTATCATTTTTAGTTTAATTTTAAATCATCATCTTTTTTATTAATAAACTCGTTACAGTCTTAATTAGATCACAATTTAGCGTTCTCAATCCTTTTAGGACGATAAATTTGTGTACATTCACTATATTATATATCCGTGCACTTGTGTATGTGACAAAATTAAAAGAAAAGGGAAAAATAAGCTTATGTACCATATGCACCAAACTTGTTACAAATAAAACCAGTACAAAAACCACAGAGGGAGTAGGGTGTTTTAACACTGTAGGAGAATGCACAACATGGACATATATGGTGACTTGGAAGTTTAACGCCGATGGAGACTGCACAACGGGAACAGATGCAAAGGTCTGGATGGTTTAACATAGCTGGAAAATGCATAGTGGGAAAAGTTTAACTTGATCCAAAACAGCTCAAAACATCTAAAGAAAACTTGTCAAATCACCTCATGACAAAACCCCCCAAAAAAATCAGATGTGGAACTTGATGCGAGCAAGGAACAAATAACCGATAAGATCTGTGCATTTAGTCTTCATTGGTATAGTCAAGATTGTCGAAGAAGATGCGGCACGTGATGCTCACAGGCATATAGTGGCGCGTGTGCCCCACGAGCTGGCATGGACAATGACTCTAAAAGAGAGAACCAAAACCCAGAGAAAGATTGGCGCTGATACCATGTAAAGAAATAAAATGATTCTATATTTCTGGATACTTAGGATATGCCTTCATATAGGCATCACATCAAATTAAATATAGAAACTAAATATACTAATAATCATTAGGATTACATAATCATATCTCATTATGTAACAATATCTTAGAGATATGTAGAATCATAATCATATCTTTCGATAATTATAATTATGATTCTAACAATATCTTAGAGATTCTAACAATATCTTATGGATTCTAACAATAACAAAATCTCTGTTATTTTAATATTTTATTTTTATTTTTATTTTTTAATCATTTCATTTTAATCTTTGAAGGGCAGATGCTAATAGAATATCTCTATAACAGTACATGCAAACACCAACTACAGATATTATGTCCTCAAACTGTCACACGTTCCAGTTTTTCATTATATAAGAATTATGCTGCATTGAAATTTCAATCTTAAAACAGTTCTTACCCGATATAGCTGCTGTGTGCTTCCAACCACAAGAAACCTGCATGCGAAATTTATCAAAGACAAATTGGTAGTGTATGATTTATGCAAGGATGTAAGCATTAGATCCACGTGGTGAATATACAGTGGTTATACATGTCTTCTTTTCTTACAAGTGCTTCTTTCTTAACTCTAAAAATTATGGGCACATCAACAAATGCATCACCCTCGCTCTTGCTATTGCAATTAATATAATCTAATGAAACCCATCAATCATTTTTAAACAAATTTTAGTTTTTAATACAAACCTTGTCAACAGGAGATTCAGAAAATGGACCCTGAACTCTTTCAGGTGCATGCAAGACATCAATAGAACTGCCAACAAAAGATGCATTAACAAAGAAGAATATCAGCATACATTGCATAATAACATAGGTATATCCTAAAATGAGTTTTCAACCAAGTCCTGAAGTGGAAGTTACCCGACACCTAGGCAGCCATTCTCATTGGAGCCCCACGTGTATAGATCCCCACCACCTATGTGTAAATTCATTAAAAGAGGGAAAAGCAAGAGAATATCCCTTTAAGATCATGGATGAAAATCCAAAAAATATAGCCAAAAATATACGTTTTCCACAAGCCTCAGAAGTCAATACCAGTTTACTAAATGGTACGTAGAAGAAAGCTCTTACACCAGTTTCAATTGAATGCAAGTAAAATTATTGTTGAAACTATGAATGGCAACAAGTTGAGCTAGACTTATTTAAAAAACAAGTTTTTATTTTTTTGCAAAAAAAATAATTTTTTGACTTTTTTAATATTTAAAAATGAAAAAAAAAATCAAGAATTTCTATGTTTTTAGTGTTTTTTGGATTGGACATTAAAAAATTAGTTATAAATATATGTATTTAGGATTAAAAATTAATTTATATAATTAAAAAAATTACTTTTATTAATTAAAATCGGGCCTGGGCCTAGGCCTGAGCCCGACCTCGAGCTTTTTTGCCTAAGCCCGGCCCGGGCCGGAGCTCCCAATTTGCCCTCAGGCCAACTTGGTCTGGCACCCCTAATTGAAACAGCACACAAATTCAAGTTTTATTTATCATAGAAAAGAAAAAAAACATTGCATAGATGGATCAGAGTTATAAATTGCAATGCATTTTGGATAATTTTCAAGTGTACTTAATTTCAAGGGTGTCGCGATAGTTCTATTTGCGATACTCTTATGGCATGTATACTGGTCAATGCCGCTTTGATAGGCAATAAGATGCATATCAGAATTAAAATAAAAAAACAAAACAAAACACACGACGACAGAACTCTAATAAAAGAGATGTGCAGTAAACGTGCCGAGTAAAATTCAACCATGTGTTGCAAACTTGCAATACAAATGAGGTGTTAAAATAAATTCAAAGAACCATCCTTTAAGTTTCCACACACCCCAATGATAAACATGATAGGTCAAGTGGAAACTAAACGTGATATCGATGCTAGATTGACCAAGAGGTCCAGTGTTCGAATCCCCCCTTTTGCCTTAATAAAATTAAAGTAAATTGTGTTTGTGTTCATGTTCATGTTTATCGTTATGTTTGTGATTGAGATTGAACATTGTTGCTTGCAAGTTCGAGGGAGGAGAGGAGGGGGTGCTCCAGTTGAATCTATTGGTTATCTATTTACTGTAAACTTAAAAACCTTTTAGTCATGTGATAACTTATCCTTGAAAGAAAAAACTAATCACAAAAATCTGCTAGTCTTTATTTCATCAGCTTCGGAGGCTTATGCAATCTCTGTTTCCTTCATAAGTTGTGATGCTCATAAAAAACGTAAACCAAGATAAACTTGATAACTAGAGGGGCAAAAGTTTACTTGTCAAAACACACGTGTGATAACCACCGCATGCAACTTCTTCAGAGTAAGGAAGTTTACTAATCAAGGATGGTCTTCTTGCATGATTTCCCTCTTGGAAGATCTACATTTAATTTCACTAAGAATTCATTATTTCTCACATAAATAAATAACAGGAAAGGTCCTCAAGATAACAACCTCAACTGATATGGCTAAAACCCTCAACAGAATATTAATCTTATAACTTACCATATTATTCACTGCTCTCTCGCCAAATATAAAGACACGCCCATTTTCTGAAAATTTAGACAAAAATGACATAAGAAAGTCGGCATTAATTGGAATGCCAAGTCATATATTACCCATCCAGTCAGTAAAATACCATCAATGCAGGCCGTATGCAGCATCCCAGCAGCTGCAATTTTAACCTGATGATTCATCGTCAAATAAGTCAGAAGTCCGTGACACTAATGACATATATGAATATTCACAATGTCAATCAACATTCGATCTAACAAGAATAAAACCTTAACCCCCTCCAGTTCCTTAATGAGTCTCGGAGTGTGTTCACTGCACAGCAAGCATCTATTAATAGAGAATGGTGGAGAAACAAAGCGTACCTACCATTAATTATAGAAATAATGGATAGAAAAAAGAATGAGAAATATGGGTGCAAGGTGAAAGCTTCAAGATGCTCATGTTCAAGTTTGTGCCACGTAGAAAGGAGTTGACATTATTGCTACAGTTTGTCCTTGGTTTTAAATTCTTAATAGGTTGCATTAAAATAGGCATAAAAATACCCAAAAAAAATTACAAGAGAAATACATGCGACAACAAATAAAAGAGTACAAAAGATTCAAACCACAGAATTTCTTGATTCTGAAATAAGGTGCTCATCAAATTACACAAGCATATCCTAATAGACTTGTTTTGCAGAGCCCACAAAAGCTCCAATCAAACCCATTTATGAATAAACTGTAACCAACTCACCAACCACTAGTACAGTTAGCTTAGAAAAGAACAACTTTCTTGCAGTGTTATTAAAGGCGCAAGGCGCACCGAGGCGCAAAAGGTCCTGGAGCCTAAGCACGCGCCTGAGGAATGTGAGGCGCATATTTGTATATATAATTTTTCAATTAGAAAGAGGAACATGTATATTCTTCTAATCATTTTGTTTTGAGTATTTTTTAATATTTTGACCAAATTATGACAAAACATTTATAAATTATTGCACTCGATTAATTTATATACATCACTATTTTCATAACTAAGTTGCTATAATAACTAAGATATTAATATTTATTTATATTGTCTTATGTACAATTTTGTTATTGACTAGTTTTATCTTTTGGTTAAAATTATGTCCCCAATAATTATAAATGTATGATCTATTATTAATTATTATGGCAAACATCTGTATTTTACAAAATATAAATTTTTCTTATAATTTTTAACGATCCCAACAAATTATCTAAGAGTCATGTCAAAAGTAAATAAATTAAGTTAAATTATGAGATTTATTGTTATTATTCTTCTTTTTTTTTAACTCTCTCTGCTGGAAAAAAAACCAAAAAAAGTAAAAAAAAAAAAGTGAGCTTTAATCAACGAAATAGGGTCAAAAACCAAGATTTTTGGCATCAGGCACCTAAGGCGCGCCTCACTCATTGGCATCAGGCACGCGCCTCTTCGCCTAGGCGCGCACCTGATACACGTCGCCTCGCCTGGACACCCTCTAGGTGCAATGGCTGGAGCAAGCGCGCCTTTGATAACACTGCTTTCTTGTATCGCAACATGTTCACTAATTTGGTTAACATATCATAAAAGTATTGCCTCAGTAATATCCATTAACACCAGGTACAAACACATAGACAAGTTCCAAAAATACACAACTCAACCACCATATATGTGACATATCATGCATGAAGTAATTTAGCATTATCCACCTCTAGATTTCGTAAACACCGTTCATGATTTAGTAGGAGAAGCCATGCATCAGACTTTAATAATGAAAGTGGAATTTCCAACTTTGCAAACAATTAAGAAGAAGAATAAATATGTTTTTCCGTCTGATAAAAACATCAAGCAAAGATCATAATGCCATCAAAAGAAACCTTGTGCTCCTTAAGAATCCTAAAATGCTTGATTCATAGCCATGACCAAGTCTTCCAGATCCTCCTGCCCCCCAACTTAAGATCTTGCCCTCATCTGGTGAGTGTAAGCACAATCAAGAAACAACAAAGGTTAGTACATAGAGTTTCTGGGAAGTAAACACCACTATTAACTAGTATATAAAATAGAATCTCTGTCTTCTCAGTTCCACACCAGTAACAGCAACTGAGTGCTCAGAGCCCAAAGCCACCAGTTTTGTAAAGATTCCACTCAAGCATTCTACTTTAGTTGGTACGGGAATTACTTTTGCTGCCTCTGCATATCAATATAATATCCCATTAGGTGAAAATGACCTTAAATTTATCTTATCTTCACTGTCTTAAGGGACTCAGAATTCAGAAAATAAAACAATACAATCAATAAACAGGTTATATACCTGGCTGATATCATTAAGCATGCATGGAGATATACGTATATTTATATCACACACTTATCTAACATAAAATTTAGGCTCAACTATTACTTTTTCCAAGGCCGAGTTGTCCATTTGAGTTTTTTCCCCACATGTACAGCTCCCCATCCACTACGAAAATTTCAGAAAACTTATTAGTGAATGAAAGGCATTTCGAAGGGCATAATATATACACAAACATCACATTTTATATTGACGAGTATACTGAATCATAAAAAGGTAATTCACTCAAAACTCATATGAAGAAAGAGAAGCACATTTCCAAACACACTATTTCATGTAGTCATTGAAGTGCTTAGGTTAGAGAGACTTCGTCTCTACCTTTGTATGGATATACTTTATGACACGCTTGACTAAGAAAGTTAAGGACCTCTGGGTAATTTATTTTTTCTTAAAGAGTACAACTAATATTATTTAGTGGTGTTAATATTAGTTCATTGAATCATATGAACGCAAGGTCCTTTCCAAGGGGGGTGATGAGTCAATATTATATCTAATCACATGAATGGACTTTGTTTCTCTTGCTCTTGAGCATTACCTAGTTTTACTCTTTTGCTCTTGAGAATTACCACAAAATCTCAATGCATGATATTATTTTCTAACAGCCTTTAAATGAAAACCCTACCAGCATTTGTGCAAGAGATGAATACTAGCTTTTATGAATACACAAAGGTCTCAAACACATGCATAGAAAATATGAAAATTTATAGATGTGGTAGTACTCTTCCTTCAAGTAGCCATCAATGTGCCATTGGGAGAGAGAAAAATTTAATTATACCTTTTACCAAATTTGATATTTTGGACTTCAACTCGTCTTTCATCTCAGTTTCTATTAGATCTAAGGATAAAGTGTAACATTCCCTTCTAAATATGTATTTTCTTATAAAAAGGAAGGTTTAATTTTTGCATACAACTGCTAAACAAATAGACATTGACACGGCTCTACATAAATGTTCTGCCTAACTCAAAACCTGTAATCGCAGAAGAGTGATGATAACCAGTTGAGATTTGAACGACTTCTTTCTTGAGTCCAGAAATCCTAAGTGGCTCCTACAACAAAAAAGGCGGGTAAGCGAACAATTCAGAAAGAACTCTCATACTCCAAAGGGAGTGTTATAAATTATAAATAATTGGATCATATAAACATTTAGTCTGAAATGATACTAAAGCGAATATAAGGGGAAAAAGGCAAAACAACAACAGACCAGCATTACCACAATACAGTGGTGCC